>CM054180.1:28222500-28352500 GCA_028829895.1 Sinotaia quadrata | reverse complement strand
GTTTTTGACCACTGAGGACTGTGCTATGCAAATGGACATCTTTGAACGAAGCAGTCAGTGTGTTCTAGGAATGAGCGAAGAACCAAATGTCATTCAGGTCAGTTCATTTATTTCTTGTCTTATTTTTGTTTGTCATTATTTTATGCTTTTAACGGATTACATAATCGGAAGGCAAATAATGCCCCTTGCTTTTTAATTTTATATGCTCGTTCGTTTTTTTTTTAAATTTTCTGTTACTGATATCAATATTGCTTAATTTATAATTTGTTGCCTGCCGCCATTGTGAATTATTGTGTGGTCAGTGATTTAGTCAACCATAGTGAATGTTTCACACCTTGTGCACGGCGAGAGGAAAGTAGGTTCCATTAGTTGATTTGTGGAGTGCAAAAGAATGGGACAGGATTTATTTGTAGAGGTGGGTAAAGAAAACCGGATACCCTAAAGCCATATATGGGCAAATGAGTTCGCCTATGAGGTAGGCAGAACTGTGGTCAAAACTCAAATAGCAATGTACCACAAAAACTAATTCATTCTGTGCCAAGGCATCCAGGAGAGGTCGATTTGGAACTGTAAGAATAAAGGTTTAGTAAGATACCGGATTAATGTGTATATTTATGTCGACTTCACGATAATAACTGAATATGTGACACTAAAGCCACACTAGTTAATGGTTGTGATTATTATTGTTAATTAATCAATCATAACTAATTACAAGTTTAGATAATCTAAATGTGTGCTATTAATAATTCTCCAGAAGACACCACTCGTCTCTCTCACTTGGCAGATATGCAGGCGCAGTAAACGTTTTCTCTCTTCCACAACATTAAAAACAAACATTTCTCGTCACACAATAATTCCGTAGGTGGAAAACTTCTTACTAAAGGAAAAGATAAATCGGTTTTGTAATCTATATTTAGCGAGCCCCAAGCCATCCTCTTTCATCTACAACATATGGTAATCAATATGCGTAAGGTCAATAAATTTAACAATAAAGTTATTAAATCAACAATCAAATATACAACATATGAATAAAATCAAAGAGCATTGACATTTACATCACTTCACAACAATGTTCAATTTACGGACAATCATTCAGTCTATCCTAGTATAGGCAAAAGGTCAATTATCATAAATATATAATCACATTCATTTATACATCACATAAATGAGAGTGGAGTTTCAGAGAAATAATTAAAGTCAATGCATGCAACCTTTTCAAAGATGGCGGCTGTCATTTGCACATGTTCACAATCATGCTGTTTGCAAAAGAAGTCACTGTCTTTCTTATTTAGGCAATGGTCCCACGTGCCCCTCAGAGATGCTACACAAATGTTCCAGAATCTTCAAAGCACGTACAAGCAACAACAACTTCATCCAATTTGATGGTCCAAACGTTTTTTGTTGAAAAAATTTCATTATTCTAATCACTTTGATTTTGACATAACTAGAATCTGGTCATAAAGGCGATTGTTAGCTTATGGTAAGATAACTCACTGATAAAGAAAGAATGGACTTAGAAATATTTTGCACGTTTGCTGTTGGTCATTGATATTAATTGGAGAATGCTTTATGTAATTGAACCATTGTTTCTGTGTTCATAAATTTGATTGCGTTGTACATTATACTTGTGAATTTTGATCGATGCTATATTTCTTATGCTGTGAGAGTATCGGGCTAATGAATATTGTTGCAGGATTTGTAAAGATGAAAATATGGAAGAAAGGAAATTTAGCACTGATTTAATTTGACTTTTGAAGAAATGAGCGCGCCATATATATGAAAGAATATTATTTATAATATACTTTGTTCAGGTATCAACGTCAAGCGACACAGTTGATGAACACACATCTCTTAGCAGTTGTTCTACAGGACAAGGAAGTAAGGCCTTTCTATTGTTTGTCAGAAGTGAAAGTTTCGTTAATCATCGGAAATAGGATAACACTCTGTAATATCGTATTCATACGAAATTTCTATATATTATGATGACCTGTTGTGCTAACTTTGCTTTCAAGCAATATGTTTGTTATCTAATGATGCGTTATGCATGAATCTATTATAGTGAAGGGTATTCAATATAACATGTCATAAAATGCAAAAAAATACTTTTTGTTTCAGAGTTCAGACCTCACACAGGAGCAAATCAAACATCACGTAGTAAACTTTTTGCAAAGTATGTGGCAATTTTTGATGGAAATATAGCACAGCAGCAGGTAAACCCACCCCATCCACCCCCGACACACACACATACACACACACACACACACACACACACACACACACACACACACATACACAAACACATACACACACACACACATTGTGCATTTCTTAAATTATATAAAAGATAATATTTTCAATGGCATATTCGTATATGCCATTTAATTTATGGTTTAGTTTTTATATTTTAAGAAATTATTAATGCCTCGCAATAATAGAAGCACTCATAAAATCAATTAATTAGGTCAGGAATAATTTGAATACAGTTAAATATACCTTGTAATTGCTTATTTATAGAAATAATTTAAATACAGTAAAATATATCTTGTAAATGCTTATCTATAAGGAGTAATTAATTTGAATACAGTAAAATATATCCTGTACATGCATGATAAAATAAGACCTCATGAGCATGCCAGACCATGAACAGTACTGTAAATTAACGCATTGTGCACTAGATAAACACATCCCGATCTCATGAAACAATCGACCAAACTATTTCATTTATTTTTCTTCTAAAGGTTGACATAATTGTTAACTCCACAAGACATGATCTAAATCTCAACAGTGGAGGTGTGTCAGCCGCTATTCTCGCAACAGGCGGTCAAAGTCTGCAGAATGAATGCAGGGCAAAATATCCAAATGGTATACAGACTCAAGACATAGCCCGAACACGTGGCCATGGACTGCCATGTAAGGAAGTGTTCCATGTAGCCCTGTGTCCTTTCCAGACACAAAATGCCCAGCAGGTAAGATTTGTCAGACATTCATTATATTTTCATTTTAATGCCAAGCATTGAACGCAATATATTTAAATATGCATAAACAGAGTGACATGTGTGGGCACCCTTCACTCGTTATGATTATGATTTATTGATTAATAATGCATACCTAATAACAACTGATCGAAAATCTTAATTTGTAGTTAATAATAATTCTCCAACAAAACCCACACCGTCTCTAACTTGACAGATTTTAAGGATGTCGTAAAACTCTACTCTAAACAATAATAATATAGACGTTATACTGTCACAATGTTTGTGCAGGTGGAAACATCTTACTAAGGGAGTAATAAAAATCCGTCTTTTATTTATATTTAACAAGCCCCCATCCACCCAATATTACTCCAATATAAAGTTTTAATATATGTGCAAGAAGGTCAATAAATTTAACAATAAATGTATTAAATCAGCAATCAAAGATACAACATATTAATATAATCAGTCCAGCATTGACATGTAACTCACTTCAAAACAAAGTTTGATTAAACATTAGAAACTCGTTCATTAAAATCTAGTATAGACATCAGCAGTGAAATTCACACACACATACACACACACACACACACACACACACACACACACACACACACGCACGCACGCACGCACGCACGCACACACACACACACACACACACACACACATATATATACACATACATACATACATAATTCATGATAGAACTGAGAGCTGCGTTTTAGAGAGATAATTATAGTGAATGTACTTAGCCTTCTCAAAGATATCAGGCTTGTTTCCTCTCTGTCTTCCTTACACAAAATCTAAACTTACAAATCATTCAACAATATTCATTAACCTGTTACACACGAAGCATAATAAATGTAATTTCGGTCAAAATTTACAAGTATAATGTACACTATAATCAAATTATTGAACATATAAATAATGGCTTAATTACATAAAACATTCTTCAATTGAAATCATTGATCAATAGCATATATGTACGAAATATTTCTAAGTTTATTCTTTTTTTTTTATCAGCCAGTTAACTTATCATATGCTAACGACCAACTTTATGAATGGACTTGAGTAATGTAAATATAAAAGTTATTAGAATATAGGACTTTCTTTAACAAAGTAACTCTTGGTCCATCGCGATTGGCTAAAGTTGTTATGAAAAGCATAAGATTATTAGCAAAACTACTCATCCACTTGCAACTGGCTTGGATATAGCATATTCTCCACCTGAGTTGTTTACTGCCACTCTGGTACTTACAAAAATAATTATCATATGCGGTGCCCAAGTATAATCATTATGTTTAGAAATAGGGATAGGCAATTTACTTGCCATATATTGTTAAATTTTACTTTGTAACACTCACTGATATGTATCTCACTGAATTATTTATATGTATACCGATACCTGCAAAGTATTGCTGCATTATATTATTCTTCATTTACAATGATGATCCAGCTTGAACTCATTCAGGAGGAAAAACATTGTGTCTTATTATTAATTTAATAATATGTGCAGCGTAAACATTACAATACAGACGCATTTTAACTCTATACCGTATCCTTTTACCAACCACATGCACAATTTGGAAATATTTATGAGGAACCTACAAACAAGTTTAACGCGCGTTAGTCTTTTAGCACTGTATTAACATTTAGACACTTCTTCTTCTTCATACTACTACTACTACTACTACTAATGTCTGCCGCCGTGTTATTTGCTCTTTAAATAAATTTAGTCTGAATTATGGATACCGATTAACTGAGTTCGATTAGTGTGTATTTGCTTCATTTAATGTTTTCTTTTCTTAGTAATATTTGTTTCTTCGTTGTCTTTTCAAGTTATGTTGTTCCTTTCTTGTAATCAGATTCTAGAGACAGTGGTGTCAAAGTGCCTAATTGAAGCCAATAAGTCTCGGTACACTTCTATTGCCTTTCCAGCGCTGGGCGTTGGTGTACTTGGCTATCCCAGTGATATTGTGAGCAAAACCATGCACAGGGCGATGGACGCTTTCTTTAAGAATACATCCGTCATTACAATAACATCCATCAAGGTTGTAATCTTCAGTGACACAAAGATGATTAAGGTAAAACGTTTTAGCTAGACAAGTTAATAATACGAGTTATCTGCCTCTTGTTGAAAATATAAACACGTTAAACAATACACTTGGTTTCAAACAAACGCACGACCTTCATTTTAATAAAGTATAAATGTTAATTTGTAAGGTTTTAATTATCAAGGAATGACACGAATCAGTTTTAAATTTCTATGAACTCAACAGGATTTTCAGAGAGTGTTCTCAGATCCTGGCATGCAAACAACTCTTATCAGTAAACGCCAAGATGGATATATTCGACAATCCCACGCGGACATCAGGTCAAGAAAAGGTCAGTGTTTACTGGTATGTGCGTTGTGAGTTTAATTAGTAATTACTTCTATAAATAAGTAGATATATAGACAGACAAATTGATGGGCAGATATATATATATATATATAGAGAGAGAGAGAGAGAGAGATAGATAGATAGATAAATAGATAGATAGATAGATAGATAGATAGATAGATAGATAGATAGATAGATAGATAGATAGATAGATAGATAGATAGATAGATAGATAGATAGATAGATAGATAGATAGATAGATAGATAGATAGATAGATAGATAGATAGATAGTGCATTTGTCGTATTGAATTATCCAGAAAATGATTAATTACAGCCATATAACACCAAACAATATTGCATTTGCCGTATAGAAGTATCCAGAAAACGCATAACTATTCCTATAACACTGACTCATAGTGCATTTGTCGTATTGAATTATCCAGAAATCGCATAATTAATGCAAAATGGTGATAAATGAATTATTTGCCTTTCATTACGGGTAAATCAGTGTATTATTATGCACTATTAGTAAAAGAAGCAGAAAGGTGTTTGTAAGAAATAAAACTTATCCTAGTCACAATGGCAGAGAATATTACTCTTCGTTAACTTCACAACGGAATCTGTTTCGCACAAAATTCAAATTACATTTTCAAAGTATGCATGAAAAAGCATGCAAAACTAGTAAACATACAACATGTATACTGCCCACTTTCCTTAACAACGCCTTTTATAAGCAGATTAACTAGTATGTATCAATGTGCTGATATCAGACACCACCTTTTGCAAGCGCGTTGGCCTGTGCGATATCAGATCTTTGTTACGTTTATATATGAATCATCCACAAAGCATTTGTCCAAGAGTAAAGTATAGATACACTGTACATGGGTGAACTTGTTCTGATGACATATTCTGGTCATGGCCATACATCTGGCTTTGACAACAGAAACATATTATCTCGTTGAGCATATTTCTATTTGCAGCTTTCAAAGTAGAAACATTCTGGTATGGTTTTATGGAGTATACTGTGCATATTTCTGTTTGCAGCTTTCAAAGTAGAAACGTTCTGGTCTGGTTTTATGGAGTGTGCTATTGGAGACCTACGTCTTGTAATCAAGCCAGGTGACGTCACTGAGGAAGATGTAGACGCCATTGTTAACAGCACCAACAACAAGCTGGATTTAAATGGTTTAAAATATATAATATAATTTTATATTGAACTATTAATCGTATACTTCACAATCCTTTTTACAGGGTAAATTAAAATTAAAATAATGAGGGTGAACATATTTTAAATATACATGTTCTTGGGGTATTTTTCATTACATCATGCCTTTTCTTGATCACCTCACTTCACCGTGCCTCAAATCATCTCAGCTATTCTAATATTTTGTTTACTTTTCTCATTTGGTCTTATCTCATTTCATCACGTCTTGTCTTTCTTATATTGCTCATTCATTCCAATCTTGAATTGCCTAAATTGTCATATATTTTCATCCAGCCTCCTATTCATCTTATTATCTTAGCCTGCTGTATATACTTTATCTTCTTATTTCATCTTCGCTAAGCTTTCCTTTCGAGTTCAAAACATATTACTTGTGATATTATTTTACCACATTTCATAAATTAAAGGAATCTTGATTGATTTTGCGAACACTATTGAATATTTCCACATACTTATAAATATATAAATAACCACAGGAACTGTTTCTACAATGCTGAGAACAAAGTGTGGAGATGCTTTCATGAAGGAATGCAAGAATAAAGGTAGCTGTTTATTTTTGGAACTTAAGAGACCATATATATATATACATCTATAAAGTTTAACAGGTGTGAGGAAAGAGTCTTAGGGATTTGTTAACCATTTAACTATGCAATTTAAACCCTTTGATTATATATTACAGAAGAATTTAACATATTAATATCAGTTACAAATACAAAATATAATTTATAATAACACAATACACACACCTTTACTAAGCATCATGAAGAGAAGACAGTCCAGACTGTTGTGTGTTGATGATTGAGAATGGATAATATACATACGCACATTTATACATGCCTATTGCTTCGTGTTGCAGTATCGATGATTGAGAATGGATAATATACATACGCACATATATACATGCCTATTGCTTCGTGTTGCAGTATCGATGATTGAGAATGGATAATATACATACATTTATACATGCATATTGCTTCGTGTTGCAGTAAGTGAAATTCAAGACAAAGGTGTCTGCGTAACAAAGGCATTCAACCTGAAGAGCAAGGTGATTTTACATTTTAACATAAACAAGTTTCACAGTGACCGGCTGTCTGAAGGCATCGAGACATTACTAAAGGAAGCTGATTTATGTCACGTGAACACGATCGCTTTACCAGCAATAGGCACAGGTCAGTGAATAGTAATGACTTTGATTGGCACACTGCGTACACTAGCAATAGAATAAAGTGAGTTAAGTCTAATGTATGATTCTTGCTTAAATAACTGTATCATTCTTTGATAGTGTTTCTCTATTTTCCAAGGATAAAATAAATTTATGCTAATAAAAACGTGTTTGTAAACACCTCACACGTCAAGGCCAAGCTCTCATTGTGCTGGTGTCTCTAAATTTAAAAAAGAAAAGAAGTACACAAAGCTAAAAAAGTCCAACAAGAAATGTCTACCAAATATGTAAAAGAAAACACCACAACCTATTTCAACAGACGCTCACATTACACATGTACTCAATAATAAACACAACCCATTCCACACTTACGTCGATAATATATGAATACTAAACTATTTTTTAAACAACATGTTCAACAAAACAAATAACTCTAGCGTTATTTCTTATTGTCATTTTGAGTCTGTATTCTGCAGTCACAAGACAACTCTCCCTCTCCTTACCCACTCTTTCTCTTTCTTCCTATCAAAAACAAATAAAGTTTTGCAAATGACATGGATTACATGCACAACTCTTTCTCTTTCTTCCTATCAAAAACAAATGAAAGTTTTAAAATTGACCTGGATTACATGCACAACTCCAATCTCAGATAAGTAACAAATTATAGGATAAAATGCAAAATAAAAGGCAGACTTGAGAAAATCTTGCCAAGTTTGTAGTCTCACTCAAAGTGAGGCGCTTGTTTCAATATACAGTTTGGAAATAAGGATTTTATATGATAAAAAACCTTTTAGTATCGTATTTGTTTTATAATGCCGAAATTACGCACAATGAAGTTAGAATGAAGAAGTGATATCAGGTCTATCTTTTTTCCTCTTTCTTTCTCTCCTTTTTTTTTTTTTTTTGCTCTTTCTCTCTTCATTTTTCTCTTTCTTTCTCTCTTCTTTTTTCTCTTTCTTTCTCTCTTCTTTTTTCTCTTTCTTTTCTTTTTTTCTCTTTCTTTCTCTTCTCTCAACAGAATGCTATAGAATTGGCATACGTGTGTACCCTATACACATACACACGCACACATACACACATATCTAGCTAGCTATCTACATCTCTCTCTCTCTCTCTCTCTCTCTCTCTCTCTGTATATATATATATATATATATATATATATATATAAAACATTCACACATTCACACACACACACACACACACACACACACCTCTACAAAACAATTACTTATAATCGAAACATCAAATCTATTTACTTACCTCAGTAATAACCAAAGTGTTTATGAATGTTCTGGATATCTCAGGAGCAGGCCGTATATCACCAGCATTTCTAGCAGAGGCCTTGTTCCGAGCGCTTGTCAATTTCAACAAGAGCAAAATGCAAAATGTAAAAGAAGTGCGCGTTGTATTGTTTGATGACGTCACACTTCCTCCATTTGTTTCTCAAATACAAGAAGAAAGTGAAAAACACAGAGCCAAAAAACGGGGGATTGTCAAGCTATTAAAAGGTAATCTTTAAAACTCCAATAAGAAGTGAATTCCCTATTAACCACACGAAAACACGAACCAGTGACGCGTGCGGTCTGCATATATGTGTATTATTTTCTTGTGAGAAAGTGTAATAGTTGGATTTGTCAGTAGCTTTCAGGATTTTATCAAATTAAATTTACAATACGATCTTTCGCCAGGCTCAGTATGATATATAGAATTTAAACAGACCTCTTTCTCTAATTAACTGCTAAATTGGGAATAATGCATTTGCCTTGCCTCACTAAATTGCAATTGTCTTGCCTTACTAACATGCATTTGAAAAGCACTGTGTAATAATATATTATTATGCGGTGTGAAATATATCTCATACTGTGATTACCTGGCCTAAAGCAGTAATGACATAATTAGCATGATCAATTCATTCAGTTATGCATGTCTGTTCAATCAACCTACTGATATTTGTGTGCCTTCGTTTCTATTTTGTTAACTTTATGTATAATGTTGCCTTGAGTTGTCACTGTACCTGCACAGGAAAGATCGATAACTCTTCCTCTAGCGAAGCGAGGTTAAGTAACACTCTTCATCAAGTTGCCAAACTTTACATCTACACTGCAGACAAGAACAACGTCAAGAGACTGCTGAACGACTTTGGAGGGGTGGTAACACGCAAGTTCATGCGAACAATGGATACAGCAGAGCATGATCCGGTACGGATATATATTTCTGTAATTATTGTTAGAGGTGTCGGAATTCATTCAAATTTCACCTTTGCATTTTGCCTTAGCCGAATGAATGGACATTTGATATACTTTAATTAATAAGACAGAAATATTTTTAAATGATTAAGTTTGATCAGATCGATTCATCATATATGAAGCAGTTTAGTTCGTAAGATTTTTGCATTAATGACAGGTATATTACATAAAAAGATCTTTGCCTTAATGACAAGTACCTTACATAAAAAGATCTTTGCATTAATGACAAGTACCTTACATAAAAATATCTTTGCCTTAATGACAAGTACCTTACATAAAAAGATCTTTGCATTAATGACAGGTACCTTACATAAAAAGATCTTTGCATTAATGACAAGTACCTTACATAAAAAGATCTCTGCATTAATGACAAGTACCTTACATAGAAAGATCTTTGCATTAATGACAGGTACCTTACATGAAAAAACGAGGATCATTGCCACCCGTACTGACGCCTACAAGTGGTTCTTCTTCCAACGACAACTTTAAAGGTTAGTTCACAGTTTATGCAAGGCCTCATTGCTGTGTATTTATTTGTTTGTGGGCTTATACACAACATTGTTTTCAGTGGGCTTAACGTACCTACGAAATGGCGCTATTAGTGTCAAATTATCAAAAAGGCTGTTTTTCCTTGAAACTGAAATAACTTGAAATACATTGCCAGCACGATTTTATGTACTTCACAATACATTTATTATGCAGAGATAAAATTTCTACCCCTGAATAAATAAATTAAATTATATTTCATTAATATTTTAACTATATCATTATTCTCTATTCATATTATCCTTATGTATTTACTCATCAGATGTACGTCAATCTCGCTTATCTGTTTTAATACGGTAGTGTATTTGTTCATTAGATACGTTGTTTTGAAGACCACATGTGTGTGTTTGTGTGCACCAGAATTTTTCTTGTTAATATTAAGACTTCCAGAGTTGTTAGTGAATGGATCTATCTGCCCGCTCAGGTATGCACTAAACTGACAAGCGGTTGGGAACTTTTTCAATAAATCCCCGACACAGTTTCTGGAAGCATCATTGTCGATCCGAAAGAAAGCAATATACACTGGGCCTGAAACCATTAGCAGGCGTCATTACTCTTTTTGTGTAGCGTGGAATCTTAATGGCGCCTACTGACAACATGTTCTAGAACTATTCGAAACACTGATTAACTTGTTAACTAAGGGCGCTCATCACTGGATTCCGATTACCAAATTGCGATTTCCATTGATACAGCTACTAGAGATAAACTCCGAATTAGGCCTGTCAGTGTGTACGACCCAGTAGTATAGAACAGGTCTCTGTCAGTCAAATCAGAAGAGAGTGAGGGGGAAAGCATTAGCTTTGAATTCCTGTCAGACTACTTCATGTCTACTTTCATCTGTGGGCCGAATCTGTGATCTCTGTTAGACTTTTTTCTAATAAACATTTAGCGATTCCATTCTACTCGTGTTCTGATACGCTCCTATGGCTGTGACGTAATAAACTATTCTATTTCTGGAGTCATTCGCCTGGGACTACAAGATTTATGTTCTGCAAGATAAGAAGACTGTTGCTGACCTCTGAAACAACGTCATTTATTTCATCAGTGTCCATTTGGTCGTAAATTCTATGGTGTGAGAAGTTGATACTTTTTACTCTTTACTATAAGGGTTATTTTAGTTCAAGCTACAGTTTAAGTGGAGGTAATGTTCAACTCTAACGTGCTGTCTTTCATCCGTGTTCCATCTGGGTCGGTTAGTGGAGAGTTGTTTCTTAGAGGAGTGCTTTGCTATTTATAGCACAGTTACTAACAAGTATTTAGCTCAGTGCTCCTGGTCTGATAATGCGTGCCTGTTTTCTTTCATTATTAATTCAAAATGGAGCAAGCCATACTAAGTAAGATATACCAATCAGCATGAAATTAAAAGTTGCCAATCCCATTTGAGGTGGTCATAAATGCTTAAAAGGAATTGCAAGTAATACAGTTCCTAATGTATTTTGTGCGTTGAAACATAATTAAAATTACCTTACACTTTCTAACGTGTGATTTTCAATATAGAGAATGAGATTTAATTACATTCAGTACGTACTTAATTTTCCATTTAGCTGGGATACAGTTGCCGACGACGTGGACTACTCATGGCCCAAAGGAGATCGTGAAAAGAGTTTTACTCCCACCATCTCATGCTGAATATAAGGACGTTGTCAAAAGTTTCAAAGCGTCACTTAATATAAGTGTGAAAATTATTTCTGTAAGTGCCAAATGTGATATATTTTTATCTATTTCCTGATAGACAGTCTTCTGTTTCAAAGACGGGTTTAATACGTATTGCATGATTTGAAATGTACCTTGACTTTATTTAAGACACCAATGGTTGTCCTACAAACTAGAGATTTTCTTTAAGGGCGAACACAAAGTAAGGTTCAAAAATATTAAATAATTATGTTTATCTAGTATATCAAAGGATCAATGTTATTCATATTTGATATCCCTTCATATTACTTTTATTAGTTAAAACTACATACTTGTGTATATAAAGATGTATGAGTGTTTCGTGACATTTTAATTTAACTGAAGAGTTTGTTCTTTACTCTCCTGTCTGAGAACAGGTAGAACGGATTCAGAACCCCGACTTATACGCAATGTATTCTGTCAGGAAAGTACACATACAGAAGCAGAACTCTGACATAGCCGGAATTCAGAACGAGAAAACCTTATGGCATGGCACTACTACCAAGGCCATTGACAACATCAATCACCATGGCTTCAACCGCAGTTACTGTGGGAAAAATGGTGCGCTAAACTTATTACAAACTTTTTTTTTGGGGGGGGGGGGGCGGGGGCGCAGACAATATATTCATCAATTAGACGCCATTGAAACTTATAAGATGAGATCAAGATTGTAAAGTTTAAAATCATACATCTTATATGATTTTTCTGACAAAGTATATTTTTTAGAAACTATAAATTTCATGTAAGACAAATTGTGAGTGCTTGGTATCCCCCCCCACACACACACACACATACAACATCAGACGAATCAATAAAATAAATCACTCATATGCAAATAATTATTATTAAGCGGAGAGTTGGTTAGTTTGTTAGGATGATAGCAGCTTCTGTCTATCAACCGATTTCGCTGTCTGGCACGAGGTGTGTCACTTTTGTGAAAGTTGAAGATGATGAAAGACAGAGTGGAGGGTTGTTGAAATTAAAGTTGTAGAGGCATGCATTAGCCCGGTTGTCCGTGGTATTGATATCGTTGTGCTGTCCCCAATGTTAGAGGGGAGAGGGTGGTTGGGGGGATATATTACAGAGCCCAGACTAGCAGCACACTAAGTCTATAATTGGTGAGTACACCCCACTAGTATGTTCAAACCCCTATCCATTTCACTGGTACTATTATCGTTGTTGTTGTCGCTGGTTCCGGTGTTGTCCTTTGGGATGTGTGTAGACGAATGCTTGAGGTCAGTATAGGTGGTGGGACGTCAGTTGTATCGTGTTCGCAATGGGATGATTAGAAAAGTCACCACTGTGGACACTGATGCTCTCTTTCCGCCTGTCGTTGTCGTTGGTTGTGGTGCTAGGTAACTATTTCTCTTCTCTTTCTTGTATGTGATTGTATGGTGTTGTTGAGCGGCTTCTTCTGATGCTGGGAGTCGGCCTCTTTCTTTTCTCTTTTGTTGAGTTGTCTTATTTTCTCTTCGTTCATCCGTTGATTTGGTAGTGGTGTTGATTCTGACAAGGATGGAAGAGGATGGACTTCAAGCACCCTTGTGAAGTCTTCGAAGGCATCCTCAGTGTCAGGTAGCGTGTTTGTTGATGTGTGTCTGTCTCTTTCAATGTCAGCTAGCGTGTTTGTCGATGTATGTCTGTCTCTTTCAGTGTCAGCTAGCGTGTTTGTTGATGTGTGTCTGTCTCTTTCAATGTCAGCTAGCGTGTTTGTTGATGTATGTATGTCTCTTTCAGTGTCAGCTAGCGTGTTTGTTGATGTGTGTCTGTCTCTTTCAGTCTGGCTATTTTCTCCTTTGTTTTGATTTTATTCGTCTGGGTGTTGGCTAACTGCTGTCTTGTTTTAATGGCAGCTCGTTTCTTTTTCTTCAGTTGGCTCAGTGTAATCTGTTTGCTGGATGCTTTCATCTGTGGTGATAATTTCCACAGTGCGTCATGTACGTCTCATTTCGCGTGTGCTGGCGGATGTTTTTTGAGTTCCATTTTCATTTGTTAATGGTTTGTCGGGCCTTTTCAACCGTATTTTCTTTTTACTGCGTGAAATCGGCATAATTCCCACATCATCATTGTCGGCTTAAAGATGTCTTCCGATTTAAAAGATGAATTGAACATTTCATGGAAGGAGGTATCTAAATCTCTTTCGCCCAAATTTATTTTTTGGCTTTTTAATGACATCCATAACTGTTTTATTCTTGCAAGTACTGTCACATCATTAGCAAAGGGATGGTTTCTGAAGTTATGTACATCTATCTGCCCTAAAATGGTCATGGGAGTGGCGTGGGCTGCAGCTCTTGTGTTTCTTTTCTTCATTGTTTTATAACTCGGTGTTCCGGTAGTTGAAAGTTTCCTCAAAATTCAAATATAATAAATGGGGGTTTTGTGACGCTTTGGCAAACCAAAAATTGTATAATTTCTACAAAATTAATATAAGAAATTCCTTAAATTAAACATAAAGAAATTCTTCGAATTTCGATTTTTTGTACAGTAATTGTATTTCAAATCACTGTATTCCAGCCGTTATTTACGGAGAAGGTGTGTACTTTGCTGTCAACTCTGCTTACTCAGCAAATCTTCAATACTCCACTCCCGACACTTCTGGCAAGCGTTACATCTACCAGTGCAAAGTTCTGACCGGCTGCCCGACAAAGGGCGATAACACAATGAAAGTTCTGCCCTCAAGATCTGGAGTAGTTTTATATGACTCTGCAACAGATGATTTGGACAAACCGAATCTCTACGTCATCTTTAACGACCACCAGGCGTACCCAGGGTATTTAATCACGTTCGAAGGAAGTGAATAAAAATATCTCCGACGTGAATATCTTGAACCACATGCAAAGGAAAATATATACACCACTATAAGTCTTTACTGTTTATTTTCTACTAATGCTATTTATATCACGTCACGTCAATAATTTGAATATTGTATTCACATACAGAAGTGAATGTTACACTAGCAAATGTAGATAATCATAGGTAAATACGTTGTTTTACAAAATACTTCAGTTAGTATCCGTGTAAAAATATAATTATAACATGATATTCTCTCTCTTTCTGCTTATTAGATGTAGTTAGTACTGTTTGAAATACTTTAATGAAGAACGCATATATGTCGCGTGCGCGTGCGTGTGTTTATGTGTTTTGTCTGAGTATCACTATGTTGTTGTGTGTATGTACTGTACGTGTGTGAGTGCACGCGCGCTCCTGTGTTTGTGTGTGCGCGTGCGTGTGTGGTGTGTGTGTGTGTGTGTGTGTGAGAGAGAGAAAGAGAGAGAAAGAGAGAGAGAGAACCCCAAATAAGTGTCACTGAGATATGTATCATTTATTTGTAACTACCGTCACCTCATTTACCTGATGATTCTCAAGTGCACTAAATTTATTCTTCATTCTCTTAATTCAGTGTTATGTATCTAGAATTATCTGCTCCTTATATCTCGGGACTTACTGAGTGTTCTTTTCCTTTCTTTAGGTACATGTGTCTAATCACCTAACACCGTACACAAAATTTGCTTGTTTTAAAAATATTACTACTATTACTATTACTTTTACTCTCATAATAGTAGTGATGCCAGTAGCACTAATCGAAGATCATGACACGGCTGCCGTTGTAATCACAATAATCATAATAAAAACACTTTTACATTATATTTGCCCTTTGAATATCAAAATATAGTATTCCGTGTTTATTTTGTATTGTTATTTATTTAATAATAATTTTATTTATGTATTTGAGTGTGTATATTTATATCTGTATACTGCCTATAAGCTATTTTTATTAAAATATTACTTTCATTGATATATGAAACTCTTGTATTTTATGTCCATATATATAATATACATACATACACGTAATGGATCTAAATAGTAACCACAAGTAACTAAAGAAATTGCTAAATCCATTGTTTCAAATTATTTTCATTATTATTTTGTGTCACTGCTTGTAGATGTATTTAACTCTTTTGTTGAGATTTGTCGCCCTATTTATTTTATCTGATTTTTTTTTTTTTAATTTTGTTCGTTTCTAGAATGAATGTTTCTAGAACTTTGTTGGCAGGGTAAACGTCTACTTCAAAACGTGCCTTAATTAAAAGTGTGCATGCTATTCATAAACTATTTTTATTAATTCTTTTGTATCCTTGTTCAGCTGGGAGTTGTAATTCTTGAGATAAAGATTCATTAAAAAAAGAACAGCAAGGTTATGTGGCGGAGTAAATTTTGATGAGGGCGAATTAGAGTTAGTTTCAGTTTTTAATTTGTGGGAGGCTTGCCTGTCATAATCACATATTTTGATTCCTAACACTTAATGGATGTAGTGTTGTCAAAATGTTAATGCATTTTATTCATGCGTTTTCTATACACATGTTTCTGCGACATTATTTTATTAATACTAAAAGATTGATGTAGCAAAAATCTGGCTTCGGCCTCAGCATTACTATTTGTTTTGTTTTTTTTAATAATTGCAGCAAGGGAGGCAATCAAGGAATACACACAATAGTGTCATGTAAATCTTGATTAGAGATGAATGACTTTTTATACACCCACTGTCCGAGGGCTGTTGAGAGTGAGCTCTGTTGATAACATAGCATTCATTAATAACATTTATGATTAAACTGTCATCAAGTACTTAGTGTACATATTTTACATCAAGTTATAATATTGGATGATTTTTGTGCATGCATTAATTTTAAAAAGTAATAATTTGTATATGTATGCAACTGTACATATTAGTGTGTGTGTGTGTGTGTGTGTGTGTGTGAGAGAGAGAGAGAGAGAGAGAGAGAGAGAGAAAGAAGAGGGTAACACGACGTATTCAGTTTGGCTTATTGTGTTCGCTTCATGGTCATTTCTCATAAAGGCATTAACAAATATACAAGTACAAAAATGTGGTAATGTCAAGTCTAATAATACTATAGAATATTCCTGCAAAAATGTAATTTCATGTGTGAAACATCCAACAATCTCAAATCTCACGCGTCTCATTGACCATAATATCTGGATTGTGTTATGATTTCACATATATTGGAATCAAATTAATCAAATTGCATTATACTATACAATATACTCGTCGCTATTTTGTAATCATTTACTTTATCTTTTTCTCTACTACATCACTTTCTGGAAGTTACCCAACTGATTCTTAAAGACTACAGTTTCTTTTTAACGCCCAATTCCGTTTTTTTTAAAAACTGATTTCACAAAGTATGTCATGGTGAAAACCTTACTAGTGTTCAAGAAGAGTTTCTCATATATAGCATAATTCTAATCCAAGAAGAAATGTTTGATGGTCACAAGTCTCTCTTGGATGGTTTTTCACTATTAGTGTCAGGAAGCTGACAAACGTACACATTGTCACGATGGAACCTGTAATTCTGGTGGAAGAAGTGAGTGACACATCATACAGGAGTGACCAGTGCTTATTTCTAATAGAAGAAGTCAGACAGAGTGTATCGAAAAAAAACTGCATTGGGCAGTTGGCGCTCTAAGAGTGAATACTAGATGATGTTTCTGAAGTTAGTGATGTAAGCAGTGTGACAAATGGACAAACTATAGTTACATACTATTAATGTGTGAACATATAAAAAGTTACATACAAAAGTTAGTATAGTTCTTTCAAATGAGTAAAGGTTTTGGGGGAAAGATCCTAGTCGCCTCATCTCATGGTTTACTGCACTGCGTATTCTATGATTTGCTGCCGTATGATAGCGTGCTGCCTAGTGAAACACCAACACTTTGAATTCAAATTTCATAGTGTTGTGAAGTAATAATTATGACTTTGGATGTACAATCTTTTATCTATATTTCTGACACAGTTTGTATGGCTTAACAATGGATATGTTCCCTCCGCTAACCGGCATTGAACGTGGACGACTTTGAATAATGACATAGGACAATGTATGGTGATTATATGGATGAAATTAACTGGTGAAAGTCTGGTCATTACATAAATCCAACCAAACAAGTTCGTTTAATACTTTTTCAAACGATGTATATATATATATTAAATCAACAATCAATATACACCATATGAATATTATAATCAAAAGCACAATGACATTTACTTAATTTCACAATAATATTCGATTAATGTTGGACAATCGTTCAATTTATTCTAGCATAGACGTTAGCAGCCACATTAACACGCACGCACGCGCGCGCGCGCACACTGACACAAACACACACACACACACACACACACACACATACACACACACACACACACACACACACACACACACACACACACACACACACACATATATATATATATATATATATATATATATATATATATATATATATAAAAATATATATATATATATAATGATAATAATAATAATAATAATATTAAAATATAGTCAAGTTAGTAATCAATAATCAAATTGTGGGCCTATTTCTTATTACAGTATCAGAGTACGTGTAAAAGGAACAATAGTTATATTTACATGGCCTATTAATGATGTAAGCTGTCACCGGGCAGGTTTCGCAACAATGCCACAGTCTCACTTTGCAATCCCTCCAGACCAAAGCCAGACCCAACTTATGCTGTGTGTTTCTGGAACTAAAATTCACGAAACCAATTTCCAGTAATCCAGTTGCCAGTATGTGTAACAAATGGACACATGCAATCTGAAGTGGATAACATAAAAGGCATGCTCTTTTCTGGAAAAGTCAAATCAAAGGGGCAGTGTGTAACAGTCACGTCTAAAATGTTTTTACACTCCCATATGTCTCCACAAGCATTCTGAAACTTACCTTCCTCCAATAATATTCATTAACCTAATTCGCACACATTGGCATAAACAATTAACATAATCAAAACCAGTTTGGCTTACTTCATGCGGCCACCCCCCAAGTCATTTTTAAGGCAAGGAGAAGACAAATCTGCATTGGATAAAAGAACAAACATTGCCCTAGCTTAAATTCATGCTACCCATATGCACTTATTAAACCAAGCAGAGCCGAAGAAGAAAGAAGAATAGTATGATGACAATTCAGATTCTGATGAAGAATACACTGAAAACTTTGATGAAGAAGACATAGAACATGGGAGAGAAGTGCTCACTAGCACGAATGAAGAGGGGATCAGTCAGTGGAAAACAATTCACCAACTGAACAATGCAATACTTGCTGGAAATTAAAAAAAAATCTCGACAAAACGTTTAAACAACTACTGTTCAAAATCTTCAAAGAATCGCCAGGTGAAGAATTCAATAAGGATTCTTTATTTAAAGTATTACAACTGAGCAAGCTACTTAAAAGGCACTTCTCCAAATTATAAAATCATATATAAATATAGTAAATAGCGGTAGCAGATTGTATAGGAGGGAATATTATTGCTACTTTACAAAATGCCATCATGGACTCAAGCATAGATCGTTCTATAAAGATTGAATCTACATTAGAAAATACCAATATTCTAATGGCCTGAGGTTAAAAGTAGTCACAACACTTATTTAACATTGTATTACAATAAATACCATACATACTGAGCATGCGCACACAATCTCTGTTTTATGTTTTCACCCTTTCACAATTTTGAAATATATTGAAGGTTTCATTAACACGCGTACATGCTGCAGCTGTTGGTTTGGAACATTTTGAATATAACAGAAAAAAAAAGAATGTACACATTCCCATAGTGCCTTTAGCCTCTCGCGTCAGAAGTTTACGTCATTATGAAACAACGAAAGAAAGAGATCATAAAATATTACCATATTCACTTCAAAAGGTTGTTGCTGATTTTCAAATTTCAAATTTTAATAAGGTTTTCAAACTTGTATATTATTTTTTAATTTGTACATAAGCAATATATTGTTCTATGATAATAATTATCCTGATGTGGCATACGAAAAATTTCAATAGTCAAAAGTGAGTGTAATAGAAATCTAAACTGCTGATTACATAGCATATAAATCAAGTAGATCTGCGCCGTAATTTTTTGTTTGTTTCCAGAATGCGAAACAGACAGCTGAATATATGATGAGAATAACATTATGTCTTCTTCATCTAAAGAATCGCAAGCTATTAATATAAATAAATGAAATAAATATTTGAGTTCCATGTGAGAAATTTAGAGGAACAATAAACCTCCCAAAGTGTAAAGTGAACACATTCTGTTAAAGCATACAACCATCTAGTGGTATTTGTTCCACTGACAAAGTAAAAGTGTTTTGATCTTTTGTTAATGATTAATCCTAAATACTACAAACATTATTATGATACAAAGCTTATATTCAAGATAACGCCTTAGACGATAAACTGTCATGCCAAACATAAGTTGTCGATTTCTGTTTCTACTCGTCCTTCCACACTTGGGTCGGACTCAATTCATGGTACCCGACCTACCGAGAAAACGCTTTGTGAACCTTACTGCACTGAATCTGGGTGTATTGTTGTCTATGTCCTCTTATAAAGAAAATGGATTTGTGTGTACAGACAAGCTCGCATCCCGTGAGAGGGTTCATCAAGCTCAGGTACGACCACTCTATATAATTATTTTGTATTTTACTTTGTAAAACAGTATGTGTATAGTATTTTTTGCAATAACTCCGAGTCAGCAGCTTCTATATGCATTTTAATATATTGTGATCATACACACACACACACACACACACACACACACACACACACACACAAACACACACACACACACACACACACACACACACACACACACACACACACACACTCTCTCTCTCTCACACATGTTATAAGATATCTTTTAGTCGTGAAGAATATTTACAAGGTTTTAAAACATGTTTTATGAGCTGTATTGCATATCTTAGAAACTTTATAGTTTATATCCTGCCTTTGCTGTTATTTGTTATAGACAGAGGAAAGATCAGAACCTGCTTTCAATTTTTTTGTATATCGATATGCATCAAACTATGGTTCTAAAATTTTCTGGGTCTGTAGAGTTGTTTATTTTGTTTTGTAGATGTCTATCCAGTGTTTACTCACTTTCTTTAACTTGAATATCCTGAAATTTAATATATATATATATATATATGAGAATTTCATATCCTATTTGCAATAGTTGATAAGTTTAAAAATGTCAAGGAAGGTAAGCATTTAGAAGATAGGAAATAAATTATGCGAGTATCAGATTTATCAAAGCAAAAACGTATGTATAGTTATTAAGACAATAATATATAACAACGCAAATGAATAAGCATTAATGATATATGATAGACTTATTTCAATAAAGATAACAGTGATGGCGGGTCTTTATATAATGTTTTACAATCTGGGGTGATTTCGGCTATTATCGACTCCTGCAGTTGTTATACTTCTGTATACCAATGCATTTTTATATTATATTGTTTCCACTTTGCTGAATCACATTCGTCAGCACCAGAGAAAAATAAATAATCCACCAACAAAGAAAAATGCAATGGGAATAATAGTACAATTTGCTATTTACCTCATAGAAATTCAAAAGCATTCCTCAAGACACCGTAAAATATTATTAAACATTCCATTTGATTCCTTCAATTTCCGTCTATACAGGGCTGGTTTAGAGATATGGGAACTTAAAATCATCAACAATATACACAGCTGCTACATCACATCACTTTGTTGTGAAGTGATGTAAAGGTCAATGCTTTTAGGATTATATTCATATGCTGTATATTTAATTGTTGATTCAATAAATTTATTGTTAAATGTATTAATCTTCTTGCACATATATCCTAACCTGATGTTGGAGTAATAGTGGGTGGATGGGGTATCGGTAATATAAAGAAAAAAATGATTACACCCTTAGTAAGAAGTTTTCACATGCAATAAAACGTTTATCCTATTATTGTGTAGGAGTTTTATAAACCGGCAAATGATAGACATGTTTGTCTTGTGGGAGAATTATTAATATCTATAAATTAAGATTCTCGATCATTTATTTATTTGTTATTAATTAGCAAATAATAATCATAACAAGAGAAGGGTGCTCATGGGTGTCACAGATGTGATTTTAAAAGAAAATATCTATCGGAATGTATTGCATGCCAGTAAAGAACTAATTTTTATAAAGGCGATGTATTATTAATGTTATATGGCATTTAAATTCAAAGAATAAATAAAGCATAATGCTATTTCTATCGACTTAGACCCTTGTTAAACAGGTAGTTACTGATCTTTATTTTCTCACTAATTTCATTCATTTGGCGAAATAATAGAAAAGACGGTTTTATTTTGCATCAGCACATGCTAAACCCCAGTTGTTCAGTGTACTTTGTTACCACTGAGCTTGGCGAGGATCAAGAGTTTTTTGTTTTTTTTCTAGCTTTTTATCACGGTTTCTCTAAGCTGTCTTTCCGTTTAGTTGTTATCTGTTAGATTTAAGGAAATTGACTCTTTACATTACATCTTTATTCAGAATTGTTAACAATTTGAATGCTTTGTTTCGAGGAAAGCATAATTTTCTCTGCCCGATGTATAGACATTTCACAATTAATTCGTGTAAGAATATATATTTAGAGCAGCAAATTTATTTTTGCAAGTTATTATTAATGTATGCTTTTGGTACAGCTTAACCCTCTGTGCTCTTACTTCAGCAGTCTTGAACGAATATAACATTGTATAAAGTGGTTATTAAGAACTTGCCTAACGTCAACAGTTGTTATGTGACGCCAGTAGGCATTATATATATCTGTGTTGAACATCGGAAAAGCTTTGTTTTAAACACATCATATACCAAACAATTATTTGTGTTTGTATAATAAGGCATTTTAAGACGTAAAACTCGGAAAAACCTAAAGGAATAAGAAAAATATTTCATAATATTTCTTTTTTTATGAATTATATCTCACTCTTGATCCATCTTGAAATTTTCCGGACATTTCACTATTTTGCGTATATCTATCTATCTATCTATCTATCTATCCATCTATCCATCTATCTATCTATCTATCTATCTATCTATCTATCCGTCCATCCATCAATCTGTCTGTCTATCTAATGTGTGTGCATGTGTGTGTGTGTGTGTGTGTGTGAGAGAGAGAGAGAGAGAGAGAGAGAGTAATTACATTTTATAAAGGCCTAATTTGATTCACAAACCTGGACATATCAATATAAACATATCTCATCGTTTTATGTTGACGAACTTTCTTTGTTTTCACATTCAAGTTTCACCTTTGGGCAATTATGTTAATACATTTAACAATTACAGCATCTTTATCTCTGTGTGTGTGTCTTTCTCTGCCTACCCCTCATTCTCTCAAAGTAAAACAAACAATACAATTCACAAACTATTTACTTTACTGCATTATTTTTACACTCTGTCAAATTTCAACAACTATCTCAGCAATAGTTGAAATAGTAGTTGATTGTAGCAAATAATAGTAAAAGATAAGATAAGAACATAATATATATATATTTCTAATTAGTGAACTGACTACGTCTTAGAAAATGAATCATTATGCATTTGTATACAGGCAGTGGAGTACACAGTAAATAAATGGAATGCAAGAAATAATTTCACACTGGGTTTTGTGATTCTGGATGATTGCGGGTCAGCAAGTCAAACTGTCGCTCAAGCTCTTTCTTTTGTGCACGTGCCACCTGCTTGCAATAAACATAATACAGGTACATGTCTGTCATTGCTTTATGACTGTGAAATTATGAAATTAACTTAGTACTCATTGTAATTTGATTGTGTCTATAATTGCTTTCAGTTGTGTCTGCTTTAAGAAATGCCCTCAGTACTCACGTATTGTATTTTGATTATATCTATAATTGCTTTCAGTTGTGTCTGCTTTAAGGAATGCCCTCAGTACTCACTTATTGTATTTTGATTATATCTATAATTGCTTTCACTTGTGTCTGCTTTAAAGAATGCCCTCAGTACTCACTTATTGTATTTTGATTATATCTATAATTGCTATTCAGTTGTCTCTGCTTTAAGAAATGTCTGTCAAAAGCAAATAATATTATCCGCAATTATACAAACATTGCACTTTATCGACAATCTTTAAAATTGATTTCAAATATTTCATATACTATTTGAAAAGGAGCTCATTATTATTTAGGTTGAGCATCAGATATGCTGTTTTCACAACTGAATGAAAATTATAAAAGAAAGTTTCGAGTGTATGAAGTACAAAATAATAATACTTAAATTTAGTCGTCTCCCTTCGGAGTAAAATTCTAACATCATAACTAGATGTGACTACGTGACTGTATATATCTAAACATTTCAGATATGGATGTGATCTGTATTGTATTTATTATGTGTGTGCATGATTGTTAATAATTTGCAACCAGCAAATGACAAATGACCGTATACTACATTTTTGCATAATTTGAAATACTTTATTTTATATTTCATTTTGACGAAAGACATCCCATAATCTCTTGAAACAAACCTAATCCAATAAACAACTTCACTCATTTATTACACATTCTCTCTCGCTCTGTCGCTATCTCCCTTTCCGTTTATCCATCTCTCCTCTTTCTTTCTCTTTCTCAACGTCTCTCTTTCTCTCCATTTCATGTTTGCACTTTTCCTGGTTCTCTCTATTTTTGTTAAGATGAATGGGAAACATTCACTTTAGAACGTATAACAGTCCATTTCATTCTATTAATTGATGCCTGCCACACATTAAAACGTGCCTCCATTTTCAGCTGGCACCTTAGAGACATACGACGTGATAGGAATAATTGGATCCGAACACAACGACCAGACAATTGCTCTATCACAGATGATGGGTCCCTTCAATATACCAGTATTCAGTGCGTGGACCTCGAGTGATCAGCTTACCGAGAGGGAAACCCACTCTTACTTTCTCAGGATTATACCACCAGACACGTTGTTATTTATTCGTTTCATTCTTTCCTTGTCCTACCGACCACCACCTCCACTTGTCTCCCAATATATTTATTTGTTGTTTTAATTATTTATTTTAGTAACAGCTTTAAATCACATTTTGGATGTTGAATAATTAATTATAACTATTTGTTCTATACTGGAAACATTGTCTTGTAGAGAACAGTGAATTAAGCTTAATCCACTCTTTAAGAGAAGTAAAGTGAATGTAAAGTAATAAGGAAAGAGTATAAATAATATAAACATTGATAATAGTGTCTACAAGAGCCACTGCTATTTATGCTACTGATGATGATGATGATGATGATGATAGTGGTGGTGGAAAAAAATATATATTCTATATTTTATATATGTTGACTAACATGAAAATAACTATGATCATGTTCCTTCTAAACATTTTACAGATCACATTTCACAGTTATTGCCGACGTCATACAATCTTGGCGCTGGACATATGTGTCAATAGTACACATGGATTCCGTTGATTTCCGATTCATTTATCACAAGCTGGAGACTCAGTTATTAAAAAATAAAATATGCATAGCAAAACACTTAGAAATTTCTTCTGGTGCGCAGGATGACAAGGTATGACACAGTAAGAAATGTTATGACGTAGTGAGAACAGTTATAACAGTGTAAGTCGTTTGATAAGTAGGACAACTCTGATCGATTGTGATATCGTGAAAAGAGAAACAAACAATTTTATCAATATACAAATATGACAGGCAATGACACATAGTTATTGTATGACAGTGATATGATAAATTAGAATGAACAAATAGATCACGTGTCACTGAATGGTTGGTTGAAACAAAATGGTTATGCACGCATGAGTAATCGGATCCAATTAAAAAAGATCTAGTAACAGCGAGGTCAGGTATGAGTATGAATCTATATACTCCCGAATCAGTCATAGAATATTTCTGCCTATTGATATGAATTTCTGAACATGCTTCTTGAGATTAAGATCATGTTATTAAAAATTGTAAGTAGTCATAATTACCCTTACAATAGGAACTATCCAATATCCTGCAAGCACCTAAACTTGGTCAGACGTAAAAATATCCTGACCCCAAACATTTTCAATCCCACTGACAGAATCTAAAGATTATATATCTTATATTAAATTAATATTCATATTACATAATGAGACTGTCCATATGTTCCACATTTATTAACACTCAAAGTAAATAATTTAAGTTTCAGTCATCATTTATAACATTTATATAACACTCTCCATAAATGTATAAATACATATGTATAAATACACCATTCATTACTAAGAACAGAATGAGCATGTGAATCGAAAATTCAATGATTTCTTTCAATGTGAATTTAAGTCTGATCAAGAATAAACCAACGCATGCACACATGCACACACATACATACACACACTTACACATATGGATAACCTTATGTTGGAGGGGGGGCTCCCTAACTATAGATTAAAAACAAATTTCTCTTCTCGTTGATAGGAAGTTTTCCTTATGTGTGAAAGCTGTAAATCAAAATTGAACTTGATTTTCCTATCTTGGTGATACGTTTATTCACACGTGAATTTTAATTGTCTTACCTGAAGAGTGTTGACCAGAAAAGTGATGTAATTGTTATTGTTACCATGAAGCTTGAGATTGTCCATGAACAGTAAATAGCTATTTGACCCCCCCCCCCCAATTTGATTGCGTTTCTTAATTCTTTTTTTCTTAATGAAGACCCAAATATTATAGAAATATCCAAAACCAATATACAGAACAGTAGGACATTATCTTGATTCTGCATTTCATTATGTTCTGCAATGTCTTTTCCTTACATGTAATGGCGACTGATCACTTATACATTGACACTTACAAATCATACTTTGTACTACCAATGCAGTTTATATATTTGTTATCTCAAGTATACAACTAAATTATAAGCCTTTTATTAGTCTGTCTATGACATCAGATTTGTTACTGCTGTCAGTAGATGTGTTTTTTCAATTTCAAGTTGTCAATTTCAAGTTTTCAATTTCTACTACCAAAACTAGTCCCCTATTATTCAGCAGTTGTCTCAAGGTGACATTTTCTTGTCTGTTGTAAATCCTCATAATATTTTTCCTGTGGTCAAGATTTTGCGACTAAGCAGATTTATAGGCAGATCCCTTTGACGACCATGAAAACAATATTAGTTTCCAAAGTTAAAGGAGGAGGATTATATTCATCAACATGATTATTCTTAATGTAATTAAGGATATTTCCTAATTAGCTTATCTTCAAAGAGGCAACAGCCTTTCACCTCTATTTAGCAGGAGATCATGATATAGATGAGACTGAAGTGATTGACCCAAATGTCAGCAGCATGATGAAATGAAGAGTAGTTTGATGTTAGTGAACAGGCAAATATAAAATATATATGCATGCAAATATATAGGCAAAGCTTGAATGAAAGTGAAATACAAACATACACACACTCGCACGCACGCACACACACACACACACACACACACACACACACAGATAGATAGATAGATAGATAGATAGATAGATAGATAGATAGATAGATAGATAGATAGATAGATAGATAGATAGATAGATAAATAGATAGACAGATGGATGGATGGATGGGTGGAGGTTGGATGGATGGAGAGATAGATAGATAGAGAGATAGATAGATAGATAGATAGATAGATAGATAGATAGATAGATAGATAGATAGATAGATAGATAGATAGATAGATAGATAGATAGATAGATAGATAGATAGATAGATAGATAGATAGATAGATGGGAGGAGACGAATATTAAATGTTGGTTTTGTTGAATTTATTGTAGATAAAAGAAGTAGCAAAAATTCTGGTTGAAATGAAAAACGCACGTGCTGTAATTCTTTTACTTCATGTTGATATGTCGATAAAAATAATCCGATCTACCACTGCAATGCTACCAGAACACTTTATCTGGATTGGTACTGAAACTTGGACTTTGGAGTTGCAATCTATCTTAAGCATATGTGACCTAATGCTGCACTCACTAGTTTTCGTTCCTTTTGTGGAGCCAGACAGCAAATACGTGTCATATTTTCACAATTTAAATCCGGTAAGGAGTTTTAAAAAACTTAATTGAGCAATAATGATTCTGTAAGAAGCAATATGGTATTTAAGTCATATATGCACATTCCATTTTAAGTGTGTGAGGTTGTCAATGACATTAATTACTGTTTTCTTATCAGGTCTCCATCTATAATTTATTTAATTATTTGTCACTTGTTAGAACCTAACCCATCCGACATATGTCAGTTACAGTACGACTTTTTTCGTTGGTTCTGCACGAGTAATTAAACTAAAAATCCTAACAATTATTTAACATTAATTAATCCAGAAATATATAAAACAATAGCATTACTAAAATTAATTTATTAAGGTAAGTTAGGAACATGTTTAATTTTATTAAGGTAAGTTAGGAACATGTTTAATTTTATTAACATCTGTTATATACATATAAATCGTGATTTAATAATTCTTCCCTACGCAATGCTGATCAGTTGCCATTCGCACCAAGTTAAAAAATAATATACAAATTCATTATTTCTGATATGTCTATGATTTTATATTTTAAAGTTAAAATAGGTCAAGGAAGCCTACTGATGGTTCTATCAGATTTAACTCTACAATAATTTCTATCATGCATCAGTTATATTCATAGGTCTGTTATTGAAAGGGCAATGCAATTTGCTGATATCTGTAAAGACTGTAATAAAATATGCTAAGTACGAAAAGACCACAATTACACCGTTAAATTATGTTTACGTTTTAATATTCAGCATTGACCCATGAATATTGTAACAAATAGCATGACACAAGGGTGATCTGTATTAAAGCAGTTAATTGCGCTGTTCATATCCACCTAATAATGCACTAGTTATATTAAATAAATTATGAATACATTACTCATATCAATCACCTTGATATTTATTCTTGTACTTAATGTCCCCATCTCACACCGTAATAACTAAAATACTTTTTACAATTACAATGCACTAAACTAAACGACAATTAAGACAAGAGAAAACAAGTACGTGTACTGTACACTAGGTTATATACGACCCCTAATTAATATTACAATTATAATACACTACGACCCCTAATTAATATTACAATTATAATACACTAGACTCTATACGACCCCTAATTCATATTACAATTATAATACACTAGACTCTATACGACTCCTAATTCATATTACAATTATAATACACTAGACTCTATACGACCCCTAATTCACATTACAATTATAATACACTAGACTCTATACGACCCCTAATTCATATTACAATTACAATACACTAGACTCTATACGACACTTAAGATAATACTATGTGCTCTACTTAAGACAAAGATATTACAATGTCAACAGGCTAGCCTCATAACAACACTTAATATAAGACTATTGTAATTACAACACTAAGACTTTAAGACAAATCAAGACTAATACTATTATAACACCCTAGACTGTATATACTACATTAATGTCCAATGCAATTAAACTACACTACACTCTATATGACAGTCAACTAAAGCTATTACAGTTGGAACAGATTCACTCTCTACGACACAATTTACGACAATTTAAGGATACAAGAGTATCCCATTAAACTGCACATTTTACAATACTTAATACAATTGCGGTACGCTGAAATATCTCCGTCACTTAATGCAAGACTAATACAATTACAATACTTTAGAATCTATAGGACACTTAATACAAGACATGACTACAGGTTCATTACAAACAATGTCAAGTGTTTATCATACTGTATACAAGTATCTTAGCTCAAACATTTACAGAAATAATAGTCTACTCACAAAATACATCTCTACGTAAAATACAAGTATAACATATCTTAGTTCAAACATTTACAGAAATAATAGTCTACTCACAAAATACATCTCTACGTAAAAGACAAGTACAACATATCGATAGCAAAAATGCACGAACTATTTCTAAATCCTTTCTCTTTCAATTAGTCGGTTAACTCACTATTAATCTAATGGTCGGCTTGCCACACCAAATTCAAGTGTTTAGACAATAGAATTCTCGGGAGCATGTAAACATTTTTTTTTCATCTCAGCCCGTTAACTGGTCTCGTTCTCGTAAATCTTAACCTTTGGATAACAAAACTACATATCTGGTTGAAACTGGTTTGCATTACATCAGCAATTTCTAGACTATTCTCAACTCGAGTGTTTACTCCAACTCTGACACTTAAAAACTACCATCTTAAGAGCGCCCATGGTCGGGTCACTTCGACAATTTAACAATTTATAATTGTTATATTAAGTTTAGAAATAAGGAAAGGCAAATTTACTCCCCCACACGTACATGCCGTTACCCACAATTGGATTGTGAACGAAACATTCAAACAGTCTCCATTTGATGCTCTAAAATATACATATCATTCAAAAACATGATTTATGAGCAAAGTATATTCAAACAAACCCCACATGATGCTCTAAAATGCATACACATTATTTACATGTATCATACAATCTACCTGACGCAAAGGCGATTAATTTACAATAAACTCAAGGCCTGTAGAATTATTTAGCATAAGCATAAATTGAGTGATCTGTCTCACGTACGTAAAATTTTCACACTAAACTACTTCCGTTTTGCTCCTCTTCTTTACATCCTTGTTATGCATTTACATAATGTAATTTATCATGCCAAAGACAGCACACACAGTACATATTAACATTGTCCGCTAATGCAGAAGGTATTGTTCTTGATTCTTGTCAGATGAAAGAATATCATTTGTATCGTTTAGTTTCCTTCGAACAACGGCTGATTTCGTATTATTTTGCATTTAAAATAAAATAAGCCCATTAATTGTCTTTAATATGTTTTTTAGTATATATCTTATATAGTTCAAATTAAACTTTTTTCTTTCAACAGACCATGACCCAAAATCCGTGGTTCCATGAATTTTGGGAAGACCTCTTTAATTGTTCGATCAAGAACATCGCATGCATTTCAAAAACACTTGAAAATGAACATATCCCACCTACTGTAGGTCGAATTATCGACATAGTGGACGTATATGCTTCCGCCATTAAAAATAAGATCGAAGAATGTAAGAACATTGGCATGACAGACGAGCGCCAGTGCATCATTGGCTCGGAACTTTTGAGAGAACTGAAGAAAACAAATCTCACCGGAAACACAGGCAAAATACAAATAAATGACGTAGGAGATCGCATCGGTGATTACTTTGTTTATCAAATAGTGCCTGCTAAAGTAGACACGACAGAAGGAAGGAAATGTTTTCTACAGAAGTCGGCCGTTTATAATATTTCATCGAGAATGTTAGTAAACACTAGTTTTACCTGGCCAAACAATTCTATGCAGGCTCCACGTTCCAGTTGTACCCATCCATGTAAAGCTGGAGAAATCACAAAGCCGACAAAAGATTGTTGCTGGGTATGTGAGACGTGCGCACCGTATGAACGCCTTGTTGCAGGGAATACGAAATGTGAACCTTGTCCAGATAAATTCTGGCCCGATCCCGACAGACGTCTGACCACTTGCAAACTGAAACCTTTGGTGACTCGGCATTGGTACAGTGGGAGAGGGTTGGCATTGATAGTAACTGCGTCCATGACTATACTTGTGTGCTTGGCAATACTGCAATTCTTTATCCACCACAGAAAGAGACAAATCATAAAGAATACTTCCCCTGTCCTGTCACTCCTTATACTGCTGGCCATCTGTCTAGGCAGTGATGCTGTAATAATATTTCAATGCGACCTAAATACATTGGTTTGTATGGTCACCTATACGTTTATCTCCCTTAGCTTTGTATTGTTGTATGGAGCATTACTTCTTCGTAGTCTATGTATTTTCTACACGTTCACCAGAGGGGGAGAGGAATCAATCTTTCGATTTCTATTAAATCCTTGCCATCAGTTTCTCATCGTTATGGGACTCCTACTGGTTCAGGTTGGTTGTTGAAATCCTATTATTTATTTTTTATGTTCTTTACGTTTGCTGCGATTAAATATACTTTCGAGTTTGGACAGTTATTGAGGACATAATAAATCTGTAGTCTAAGAATACCTTTAGGAAGCACCGCATATTAGATATTTAATTTTATGCATATTAATATTTCTTTCTTTCTAAAAATTGGTATTGACTCAGTTGTTCAGTTGCTTATATTTCAAGTTCATTTACTGAATTGATTTAAATAATTTTACTATGCTTATTTGTTGTAGTGGTACGTTGCATTGACATACAAGTTAACATCAATTTAAACATTCACATAATGAAGTTCAAGGTTTATTAAAACAAATTTATTGAATGTTTGCTTCTCATTATCTTTTAAAACACATTTACAAATAAGAGATGCTTACTTATAGTTTCTATCTTATGCCGTCATCGTTTCAAAACCCACATTTAATATTTCGAACATTTTTGTTTTAATTCCTAGCTTGTGCATTTATCTCTGTTGTAGGCACTGATGTGTATTGGGTTGATACTAAAATATGATAAATGGCACAAGGTCACACAAAGACAATTATTAGATACGAGCGTAGAATTGAGCTGTGACATACCTCAGAATGATTTACGTCTTTTCCTGATTTACATCCTGTTGATGGTCATCACCTCTATATTTCTGGCATTCAAGACCCGCCACCTACAAGACAATTTCCACGAATCTGCCTATATCATGATGTGCATGTCCATCACGACTGTGTTCTGGACGGCTTTCATCCCAGCTTACGTCATGGTTGGGGAAGAAGAAGACAAGAGCCTGGTCATAAGTTTAGCAATAATCACCTGCAATGTAGTGATCATATTGTTTTTCTTTTTGCCCAAAGTATATGCAGTACTCTTCCTTGAAGAAGACAGCATTTCTCATTTTAAGTCTAGAATGTACCACAATTTCGCTAGACCTCGTTCATTTAGTAGTCCCCAATCATAAACCATGGATAAGGAGCTAAAAGTAACTATTTGACGCATGATAGATATTTCGTTTCAAGGTTTTCTAGTTTCTGTAAATGTCTTACATATTATTATTCTTAACGCCTTGCATGATTATATTTAAAGCACAGCTTAACTCCATAGCCAAAATAAATTTATACACTTTTATACCAATATTAGTATTTGAATTTTAAAAAGCCATAATATAATACACAGTTCAAGAGTGAACATGATATATAACAAGCTTTTACTTATCACCTCTCCTCCCCTTGAATACATACCTTCAAACATAGATAGATAGATAGATAGATAGATAGATAGATAGATAGATAGATACATAGATAGATAGACAAATAGATAGATAGATAGATAGATAGATAGATAGATAGATAGATAGATAGATAGATAGATAGATAGATAGATAGATAGATAGATAGATAGATAGATAGATAGATAGATAGATAGATAGATAGATAGATAGATAGATAGATAGATAGATAGATAGGTTGGTTTTAAAAGGGCAACAGAACTGCTGTTGATGACTGACATCTTTTTGTGCACATTTCAAAACGTCGCATTCGTTCTCTTCAGTGAAATGCTTGGGTCTTCTTTGCTAAATGTTGAAACGTTCGAGGTCTTACAAATCAATTCGTATGCCAGCTCTTTACTAACGATATTATTACACGAAACATAGGAACAATTTCTATCTCTTTAGCTTACACAATTTGAGTACACATGGTTGATTTAAATGTTTATTTTATTGAAACAACGCGCAAGTATTACAGCTATTTCAATAAAGAACTGATATGAATTATAATAAACTATTGGTACGTGTTCAACGCAATCAGCTTGTATCATTGATGTACTTTTAAGTCACTGTTATGGTGACATGTTGTTGTCTTGCGTGTAAAGACGTAGTGGCATTGATGTACTTTTAAGTCACTGTTATGGTGACATGTTGTTGTCTTGCGTGTAAAGACGTAGTGGCGAGATTACAAACATTATTCACTGAGTATTGGTTATCAATTGAAACTAGTAAACTGCGAAACATATACTGCAACAGTAAGCTTTGACTATGCCATTTGTTAAGTGTGTATTTCTTCAGTAATATCTATTATATATTATTCAGTTTTATGCTATGATTAGTAACTCAATCAGCTTCACGTTTTTAACTAATTTTGATAGAGAATGCCATTTGTTCCACTATTACACTCTAGATATTTCATTGGAAACATTTATCTAAATTGGTGTGTTTATTTCATTTAAATTGCAAATAATTTTAAAATTTCTTGATAGACTTAAACTAAAGAAAGCACAGTCACTCAAAATGTGTTCAAAATATTGACGGTCAACTAACTAATGTACAAACATGAAATTTGGTCACAAAGTGGCCAAGATGTTGTACCTTAAAGAAATGATATTAATATATGCTTCTGGAATGAAGGGCTTAAAAAATAATATAAAAATGTACACTCGCGAAAAATAGCCTGCATTGTAGAACTAGCCTAAGCCCAAGTATCAGGGACTGAGCTACAATATCTTTGAAATGTAGAAAAGACATGTACGGCTATAGTATGAAGCAATGTCACTGTACTAGTGTTTCTGGCTTATATGGGATACCAAACTGAAAACTGTGCGAAAATGTGTCAAAATACAGCCTGTATGACTGTATATCTTGGTAAGTATTATACATAGGCGCACGATTTTGGCTTATACCCAAATCCACTACATCTCGGAGTATGTGTGCAAAATCTCAGGAATGTCTCATAATAATTGTGGAAAATAACTGGAATACAGCACAAACGTCGGGGGGGAGGGGTAAACTTTCGGCATGCAGAAAATGAATGTTTTTGTTCTGCCTGAAAGCAATCAGTAACCCCTCCCAGCTTGGTAGGAATAATTCTGATTTCAGCATCTTGCTCTAGCACCCACTCACTCTGCGTCTCCTTGCCTGACTAAAATTTGGAAACCAAAGGTTTCACACGTACAACATCAGCCTCTTCGCAAAACGTTCAACAGAACAGTCCCGGATATATCATCCTCAAAATAGCTATTAGACTGGTGCAGCCACAATTCTTCTTTTTTCGGGGGGGGGGGGAGGGGGGCACAGTTTCCATATAATTCAATTGATTGACTCATTCTGGTTTTGTGTGAAGCCACTAGACACATTGTTAGGATCTCTGTCTTGGCAAGGTCTTTCCAAATTGATTTTGTAGCCTCCATGAATACAGAAGGGAGGTAATGGTTTGTTCTATGAGTGTAATGATTATCTTCTCTTCTGGCGTTCAGAAATGGACTCCATCTACCATCACAAAAGTTGTGAACAGGAATTATCCTGATAAACCCATGTGAAGGTACACCGCCAAAACAGCTTCTCTCACCTTGACAATGTTAAGTTTATTTTTCCTGATTGCATTTCCATAATAACTTTGTATCTTACGAATGGTGGTCTATGTAAGCTTACCTTTTCCACCTAGTCTCAAGCAGAGAGAACAGATTGATCAGGTATTATCGAAATGCAATACCATCATATGTTTATCCACTTGTCCATCAGATTAACACTTACTATAATATATGCAATTTAATGTAAAAATGTAAATTGATTCACGAAACTTTTCTCGTCACAGCGTACCGCAATTGTATTAAGTATTATAATCCGATTGATTTTTTGGGAGGTTACACCCAGCTTAACGCTCAATGCTATTGTTGTTCAATGATTTTTACGATTTCATCTTGTCTTACACGACAAATATTTTAGTGGAAATATGCAATTTAAAAGAGTCATAATTATTCAACTTTGTTTTGTGTATTGTGTTATTGATTGTTCTATTGATATACAGAAGATTGGTCTAAGACTAACAACGTCTAGCAATACACACGATATAATACTAGGGATATAATGTATTATTAGTACACTTACTTTGTTGTCTATAATATTTATCGATTACTACAATGCTGTTTTGTGTGTCTGTGTATGAGTGTTTATGAGAGTGCGTGCGTGCGTATGTGCGTGTGTGTGTGCGTGCGTGTGTGTGTGTGTGTGTGTGTGCGTGTGTGTGTGTGTGTGTGTCTGTACGTGTGTGTGTGTGTGTGTGTGTGTGTGTGTGTGTGCTGTGTGGGAATGTCCATATTTTGATCTGATTAAATGCTATATGTTGTGTAATGTGAAGCTAAATTCATATTGTTTAATAAATAAATTTATTTATTCTTATTGTACATCCATTCTTCTTGTTTTACAATCGAAACACCCACGCATACCCCTCTTTAAAAAAAAAATATATAACTTTTCATCACGCCTACGCACCTCATTTGACTGCCTAGTACAAGGCCAGCGAGGTTCTCACATTAATTTCTCCCCTGTACCCACATGCTTTATTTTACGGAAACGAACAACACCACCCCCCCACCCCCCGTGTCTGAACTCTTCCCGGAAGTTTGCACTTCCGACTAAGAACATATTCACATTGAATACTTTATTTAATTGTTTACTTCAATTTGAATTGTTACTCAAAATGAAAACTACTTTCATGACAATTCTGAATATAGAATTGCCACTTTTGACCAGTTAATCACTAAGACTACTATGAAAATATAATGAACACTTTTATTATTATCTACATTGTTCTTTGCTTTTCATATGTAAAATAATAAGACAACGTATTTTATGCAGGTTTTCCACATGTAATCTCCAGCCTTCTCCTTTTTAAAGGAATTTTATTCCCCAAAATTGAAGAGGTAAAACATGGATGATAAGAAAACCGACTATTCAAGTCCAATAAATCAGTTTCCAGTGCAAACAAGGTTGGGTGGATTATTTCCCTTTAATTGGATTAAGCTGTTGATCGCAACAATAAGCAGTGAAGAAATAAAGTCTAGACACAATGCTAACAGGTAAACCAAGGCATAACACAGGAAGAAGTACAGTGAATGCAAACCAAAAAATACTTTTAGCTGTTGGCAGCTGGCACAAGGCATCAGGCAATAATTATAAGTTTACATTATTATTATGAAATGGCATGTTACCTATGGTGGAGTAAATATGCATAGTCCTATTTCTGAATGTAATTGTTATATGTATTGTAAATATCACAGTGACGCAACCTTAGGCACTTCTTCTACTGACATTTTAAAGTGTCAGAATTCGAAGTAAACAACTCAGGTGGAGAATGTACTAGAAATCTTGTAACACAATAAACTTTCGTAGGTAGAAACGTCTTAATAAAGGAGTAATAAAAATATGTCTTTATTTATAGTTATCGAGCCCCCATGAAGCAACTATTACTCCAACATATAGTTTATAATATGTGCAAGAAGGTTAACAAATTTAGCAATCAGTTTATTAAATCAACAATCAACAATCAAATATACAGATATACAAATACAATGATAAAGTTATTTCACATCAATATTCCATGAAACAACGTTCAACTAATTCCAATACTTAATTGTCTTATAATATAATACATCATTCTGCAGTCAGTTTAGTATCAAAATAAATCACATGACTATTCTTATCTTAGAAGAAATTGAGATATAGAGTGATATGATAATAGTTTGTACATAACATGTTCAATGACGTAAGTTGCAACATTCTTCATGCACCTTTGAAACAATGTCATAAGTTTATTGTTCACAATAAAATAGTAAATCTTCCATTGCTCTGCTATGCACATTGTACAATGTTTCAATACTGTAGATCCATCGAGAATATTCTAAGAACACATTCACTATAATAGCTTCTCATGTACTGAATCGCAGTAACAGACATCTAGCACTCCTTTTGCTAGAAAGTTACACAATGGAGTCAAACACACTTGTCAATGCACAAAGAGTGCAGTGAATCAACACAACAGCCACACTGTAGAATGGAAAGTTCTCAAGTCCATCACAAGTATACTAAGGAGAAAAGGAAAAAAAGAAAAGGCTTGATCCTTTCTGAAAAATCATATCAGACAGCAACACTATGTTCCAAATTTAATCATCTCTATTCTCCTTTCTTTCTTACACTACTTTTCAACTTACAATTCCTGCAACAGTGTTTATTAGTCTGATACATCTGTGTAACATAATAAACACAATATATTAAATTACGAACATGTTTCTGCTAGAACCAATGTCATGTTTAACATATTACATACACGTATCATAATTTACAACTGTACAAAATAGGTTTTTTTCACATAATGCATCTTTACATTAAAATGAAAATAAAATATATCATCATGTCTTCTTTTGTCTTACAATATTCATCACCCATTCCTTTCAGGGCTTGTATAGGTATAGTTAGGTATAGTCATTGCCAACAACAGGTATGCAGTTAGTCTATTCCTGAATTAATTTATAGAAATTGCAAATATTAGCATTCATAATGCACGAGGATGTTGAAACATTACCTTAAATTTTCTTATAATCATGCCATTTTGCAAAGAGAGAATGAATTTTAATTATTTTTAGTTGTTGTTTTTTTTAAACAACTAATTGTATGAAGTGTAATATCAATTATGTATTAGTGAACATATAACATAGTTTGTTCATAGTTAACTTTCCTTCTAGGTGTGACACAATTGCCGACTATGCGGGCTACCCAGAGACAAAACGAGAACGAGAAAAGAGTTTTATTTTATCCGTCTCATGATGAATACAAGGAAATTGTGAAAATTTTCATGGGATCACTTGATATCAGTGTGAACATTATTTCTGTAAATATATGTCTTTACATTATATATTTCCTAATCTACTGTATATTATTTTGTTAAAGATTTGAATAATAAGAGTTTATGATGACCAGAGCACACACTCAGATTACAAATATCTATAGTGTGCCTAGCTTGTTTCACCACATGGTCACTTTCCTTTCCGCTGACATTGCTACACGCACACTCAAGCAGCTTGTGTCAGGCTCTTGGCCATGATTCACGTCATGAGCTCGTAACAGCCCAGCTAAAATATTTAGACTCTAGGCTAGATCTAGCAACAGCAATTCAGCCGAAATGGAAATTAATAGAACCACATGAAAAATCTTTGCAACCTGACGACCTCTGTTGAACCCATGACAAAGGCAACAATAAACAATTACAAAATTATAAGATATTGAATCCACAAACTGGGACAAAAACTCACAACTCAGTGTCAATAAGCCCAAAATTCTAAAATGAAGGAATCAGATATCGTTGCTTGCAGCGTTTCTGACACAACTGGAGAATCCTTTTGCTATCACATGAAAGTAAATATGTGAAAGTGATAGTTTAAAAAGCATCAAAGTATATTGCCAATAATAATAAACACTTACATACACAGCTGATTGAAATTTCGTCTTACAATGTTTGAATATGATATAAATAACCAACCATATAATATGTGAATTGCTATTAAAGTCTCGTGGATTTGTATTATAATGAAAACGACTAATTAACGAATATGTATTTCAGTAAACTTAAATTTTAGATTGATTTTATTAATTAATTATACAAGACAATTCATCATAATTATACTTTACCAAAAATTATTAATCATAAAATATTATAAATGTATCTCTATCTTCATTCAGCGAAACCAAGGATCAAAGTCATCTGTAACAACAGCCTACAGATTTCTTTTTAAAATTTCATACACACTTTTTTTCAAGACTTTTGGCTATTCATTCATACAGATATCCACTACATTGGAATCTGGGCTCTTGAAACAAAACAATGGGCATGTGTCTTGAGAAAAGCATGTGGCTTGAGTTTACTCCTCTATTTAAAGGCCATTCAGTGACCTAAGGGTCAGGGCTACATCCCAATGCTCATTCATTCATAACTTCACACATAGGGTTAATAACTGACTTTTGAGGCTACCTTCCAATTGAACTCACATGCACCAGAGGCATCTTCCTACCTCCATTCAGGTATACTCATGGTCAAGGTTATCTCTCTCTGCCCCTATGCATGTTTACTATAATTGACTGGTCAGATTCCCTTTTGACCAGGGTTCATGACCAAGCTGGGGAAATACATTTAGTTAATCGGACCATCTCTCTCAGAAAAAACATCCGTTCTGTATTAAGTGTGACGTAATAGCTATGCTTACATCTGTATTTAGATTTTTTTACTTACACATTTATTATGACTAAATGTTATTCCTTTCCATATTTATTATTTTAATACGTATTTATCGATTGAATCTGGGTGAGATTTAGAAATATCCTGGCACAAAGCATACCTCTAATTTGAAATTTCTTTAGAGACATATACTTTATTTGCATTAAATCTAGTTGCACAAAAGAGAAAGTTGCCTAATAAAATATTGATTTAAATACTAGTAGTGATGCAAAGACGTTAGTTAAGAGTCATCTTCATTTCTTGTAAAGAACTACGGACAAGAGGAACGTCAAGAGACTGCTGGACGACTTTGGAGGGATGGTAACACGCAGATTCGTGCGAAATATGGATACAGAATTGCAAGATCCGTTAGAGATATATATCTAACTTTAAAAATCCAAGTTTCCGAATTCACTTAAATCTCAACTTCACAATTTACTTCAAATGAAATGAAATCTTACATACTTTGTTTAATAAAATATCGACATTTAAAAATGGTTAGGCTTGATCAAATCGAGTCATCATATCTGCAGCAGTTTTGTTAAAAGATATATCTTTAATAATGACAGGTCCCTTACATCAAACCCCAAGGATTACTGAAGCCTTTACCGGCACGCTTGTCTGCCTCGCCTCCTCTAGTGACAGCTTTAAAGGTTAGTTCATAACATATGCAAGTCCTCAATGCTGTGTGGTTATCTGTTTGTGACCTCGTACACAGCATTGTGTTCAGTGGCCTTAACGTTTTGAAAGCCATTACTTATCAAAGAGGCATTTTGTTCTTTGAATGGGACCGAATACGAAATAGATTGTTAGCGCGGATTGAGGTACTTCACAATATATTGTTAGTGTGTATTTAGGTATTTCACAATAGATTCTTAACGATGATTAGTACCTCTCAATAGATTGCTAAGGCTGGTTTAGGTAATTCACAACAGATTGTTAAATGGTTTAGGTACTTCACAATAGATTGTTAACGCGGGTTTGGGTACTTCACAATAGATTGTCAACGTGGATACTTCATAATTGATTGTTAAAGCTGGTTTAGGTAATTCACAATAGATTGTTAATGGTTTACGTACTTCACAATAGACTGTTAACGCAGGTTTAGGAACTTCACAAAAGATTGTTAAAGTGTTTAGATACTTCACAATAGATTGTTAACGCACGTTTAGGAACTTCACCAAAGATTGTTAACGGACATTTAGGAACTTCACAAAAGATTAACGCATGTTTAGGAACTTCACAAAAATATTGCTTTAAAAAGGCAAATATTTTGTTTTTTCTGAGGGTTTTCGTTTTATTCTAGCTCGATTCAGTCTTAGAGCATGTGTATATGTAGCTGCTAGTCAGTGTGTCTACTGGTGCGAATATGACTATAGGTTTTCTACCCTTGCCTTGTATTTTGTTATACTTATTGTTTTCATAATAGCATTGCTAATCATGTAGTTTCGAGGTCGAAATTAAGAAGTTACTTTCGCTACTCTCTGTAATTTTCGCTGCTGTCAAAATTAGTCTTATAGCAAACTATCAAATGCTGGCCGCGGAAGTACTTTGCATCCACCTCATTATATCCCATTATAGCTTTGTCATCATGGTGGATATATGAAAAAGAGAAAGACTACAAAGTAATGTCATTTGGAGACATCGACAAATACACGAATCTCTAAAGGTATACATGCTAACACAGTAATCAGTCCAGTTTATTGAAGTGAATGACTTTTCATTATTGGGGTTTTACAAAGAAAACAAGTAACTTTAATTTAATTTCATAATTGCACGGGTTTGTAAATATGTTTTGTTCTGTGTGCTTGGTCCATTAGAAGAAAGAGAGTCTGTTTCCTTTTATTGTTAATTCATGGAAGAGTAAATGGTACTTTGCAATATATAATTGGCAAATATTCAGAATGAAATCAAACGTTGCCAGTTACGGTCACCCATTTAGTCTATTCCTGAAAGCTATAAAGAAATTACAAATAGCACACTTTAAAATGCGGGGGTTTTTTTGTTAAAAGCGAAATGAAAAAGTACCTTAAAATTTCCAATGATTGTGTATTTGTTAGCGTGTATCACACTTTTTGCATATTTAATTTTCCTTTTAGCTGTTTTAAAATTGCCGTCTACGTGGGCTGCCCATAGAAAAAACGAGAGCGTTAAAAGAAATTTACTCCGTCCTTCACATGCAGAGTACAAAGAAGTTGTGAAAGATTTCATGGAGTCACTTGGTTTAACAGTGAATATTACTTCTGTAAGTATTATATCTCCTTTGTCTTGACATTATCTATAATTTGTTGTAACTAAGAAAATTATTTCTGCAACTACTAATTATCTTGTATGTCTTTACCATATCTATTATTTGATGTAATTGTGAACTTTATTTCTGTAAGTACTGCATATTTTATATGTCTTGACATTACCTGTTATTTGATGAACTGTCTTCTGTTTTAAAAAAATTAAACAATTTTATATTTATGCATAGCGACAACGACAAAGATATTTGAGATGATAGCAGCTTTCGGCATCAGCCGATTTCGCTGCCTGGCACGAGGTGTGCCGGTGTTGTGAGAGTTGAAAATTATGATAAACAGAATTGACAGGAAGGTTGTGGAGTGATGATGATGAAAGGTGACCGTTGGGTCTTTGACGCTTGATGTCTGACCGGTAGGAGCTATAGAATCCAGGTTATCTTTGGGCTACTTTTTTTTTGTCAATATCCCCAGTGTTAAAGGGCAAATGATGGGTGAGGGTATCTTACAGAGCCCAGGCTAGGAGTGTACCAGTTCTGTACCTAGTGAGTACATACGCCTGGAATGCTCACCCCCTCCCCCTCTTCTCAAAAGTGTTGTTATCATCGTTGATTTCGTTGGTGCCCCTGGTGTTGTCCTTTGGGATGTGCGTAGACGGGGGCTGATCCCCTTACAGGAGGACGAGCATCGGTTGTATCATGTCCCACTGGGGTGATTAAAAAATCCCCACACAGATACTGTTGTTCTCTATATTTATGCACAACAGAAATTTTTCGATGGTTATAGTTTGACTTCAACGGTTATCACGTCATGTAACGAATTATCTCCAAATAAGTTGAATACAAAGTGAGGTTCCAACATTTTGAAGAATGTTGTTTATCCTGTGCATTAAGTATCAATGCTATTCAGCGGTTTACCTGATTCATATTAAGCAGCCCTTTAATCTGTACGTGTCCGCCATTTACGATATTTTAATGTAACCGACGAGACTGTTAACTCTTCTGTCTGACAACAGGTAGAACGCATTCAGAATCCCACCCTGTACACACTGTATTCCGTCAAGAAAAATCACATAGAGAAGCAGAACTCTGACATACCCGGAATTCAGAACGAGAAGACTTTGTGGCATGGCACTACGACTGACGCCATTGACAAAATCAATCACTATGGATTCAATCGCAGTTACTGTGGGAAAAATGGTGATCCAAACTTATTTATTTACAATCTGTCTTACATGGAACTTATATTGAGTTTCTTAGAATCATATTATTTTATTGCATAAATTGTTTATTAGTTGACATATTTCTTTATAGAAATTGTTTACATTTTTTTATTTTTTAAATTTATTTCGATATTGAATTCGCATTTAAGAGTTTAAATAGTGTCTAACCAAAGAATGCATTTTCAATTTTATTTTGTCCAACAAAGAATATAATTATAGAGCAGCTGATTATTATTTTAAATCACTCATAATTATTATTGAGTGAATGCATTTTTTCAAAATAAATATAAGGAATTTTTTAATTAAAAAAGAGGCTTTTTGTATTTGAATTTCTTCTCAATAAACTCTTTTTAAATTTATTGTGTTTCAGCCACATCCTACGGAGAAGGTGTATACTTTGCTGTCAACTCTGCTCACTCAGCAAATCTTCAATACTTCACTCCCGACACTTCTGGCAAGCGTTACATCTACAAATGCAAAGTTCTGTCCGGCTGCCCGACAAAGGGCGATAACACAATGAAAGTTCTGCCCTCAAGATCAGGAGTAGTTTTATATGACTCTGCAACAGATGATCTTGACAATCCGAATCTTTTCGTCATCTTTAACGACCACCAGGCGTACCCAGAGTATTTAATCACCTTCGAAAAAAAAAGGAAGTAATTAAATAGCACATGATATCTTATTCAACTCTGTTAACATTATTGTTTATTGTTTCATATTGCTATTTAAATCAGTTCAGAGATTTCAATAGTCTACACTTCTTTTGCGAACAGAGGTAAATATTCTTTTTCAGAGAAAAGAGACTCCAGTTATTACTCGAGCAGAAATGAAATATTGATATGGTATTCTCTCTGCTTCAGAAAAAGAGACTTGGTTAATAGCATATGAGAAACGTTCGTGAAGAATCTATGGATCTGACAGTGTGTGTGTGTGTGTGTGTGTGTGTGTGTGTGTGTGTGTGTGTGTGTGTGTCACCTCACATACCTAATGGTTCTTAAGTACTTTATTTTGTTCTTTCAACACGTTCAGTAATGTATACAAAAATTTATCTTCTCCTAATATTTCTAATATATTGAGTGCAACATTTAGTTTCCAAATGTATATAAGCACTGTAACTATAAATATTGTTAAATATTAAATAAATAATGCAACAATAAATATTGTTAAATATTAAATAAATAATGCAACAATAATTATTGTTAAATATTAAATAAATAATGCAACAATAATTATTGTTAAATATTAAATAAATAATGCAACAATAATTATTGTTAAATATTAAATAAATACTGTAAGAAACCAATAATCAAATATGTCCTTGCATTTGTTGTTTAAATATTACTACTGCTACAACTACCACCACTATCATATTTCTACTACTATTGAACTGTTACTTCTTCTACCACCATTAGTGCTACTAATAAAGTAATAATATTGATGATAACGATGTTAGGGTTGTCGTTGATAATAATAACATTCTTATTTTAAAAGTTTTGCTGAAAACACTTATCAAATAATAAATATACCCCTGTGTATATAAAGTATTCCAAGTAGAGTATGCATTGTTGCTTAAAATAATAAAGTTATTTATCTATTCGAGTATGTATATTTTATGTCTCAAGTGTGCCTGTGGGTTTATTTGTGTACGCGTTAAATTTATTAAAATCATAGGTTTTCATAATGTAAGCAATTATTGCTTGTTTATGCCTGTATATGTGCTTCTGTCTGTTTGTCAGAGAAAATGAGGGGTTAAGAGAATATAATGTGTTTCACCTATTAAAGTTGTTCGAATATTTCTCATAAAGACTTCAGCAAACAAATGTGATAATATTACTGTCACCTGTCCGGTTATGTTTAACGACTCTGTCCTATATTAGATTCCCAAATATCAATACTGGTTATTGATTAACTTCTAATAACAGCGACAGCCGGACGGCCTGACCTATCTTCTCACAGTATGTCAGAGTTTCAGGTCATTATGCAATGACACCGCCAAATAAATCAATGACTTGCCCAAGCTAGCAACGTTATCTTCCCCTATATTTATTAAGAATCATGATTTCTTTAGTCCAGCTCGCATTCAGCTAGCTTACTCATAGTCGGTTACAACATATTATGTATCACTGGGTAAAGATAAAAATGAAATTTAATAACAAATAATAAAAAGAACTTTAGTTAATATGCGGAAAATCAAGAGTTTATCTATCCCATCTAGCCTGATTGTTATACACAGTTCATTGTTTCGAGCACACTTAACTATAATCTTTCAAGAGTTGAAGAGCTGCTGTCATCTACTCAATTACACGGTCACCACGTCATGCAAAAAGTTGTCTTTCGTCATGGTCAATCCCAACATTGGATGAGAACTCTGGGCATCATCCTCAGAAGATCTTCATTTCTTTGGGTGAATCTCGAGACCGGCTATAATGAATACATCATTTCTATAATATCCTATTACAGCGAACAATCGTATGGCTTAGTGGCAGCAGTGATAGATTTACTCTTTACAAATCTCTATTAGATAGCTACACCTAACTTAACAATTCAAGTCAATAACATATTTACAAATGGATAAAATGATTCCTTTGACAATATATTCTTTCTCAATACAATAAATACTTAGCCAGTGGTTCACAGCGATGTTTATTAACAATCATTTATTTCTCTGTTAGCACTTATGGGCTAAAATGATTTTAACAAGCGTCAACATAGCAGTACAAGTGCCTATGTTCATCTCCATAATTTCTACAAAATATGTATCAATTGCTAACGCTACTTAGCTTCTGTGATAAAAATACATTAATTGCGCAATCATTTAACAATCACATAAATATTTTAAATAGCATTCTACAAATGAGAAATACAATAATTTAGAGCAGCCAACTATATTTACCACTTTGTACTATTCATGCGCGGTCAACATGAACGCGATAATCTGCCCTTGGTTGCGGGTATTGTGAAAACGTGTGCGTCTGAAGAATTTAGTTCATTGAAGCATATTGAAGGAAAAGGTTCAAAATGGAGTTTCTCACTACATTAAGTACTATATCATCATGGATCATGATAAATGAGTCTTTAGATTTGTGTAATCGCTGTTCATATTATTTATATATATATATATATATATATATATATATATAATTTTGCTACTCTATAATGCTTCTTTTTCTGTTGTTTCATTCATTATAATGTCTATTTGGCTGGGGATCCATAATAGTATTGTTTTATGCCTTTTTTCCCCAGTGTAGTTATGTGCTTGGATATTTGGTTGGTGATTTGCGTTCTAGTTTTTTGGAAATTGTTTGCTACGTTTTGTAGTGATTTTAGTGAATCTATGAGTATTTGTGTCTGTGTGGGTGGGTTGTTTATTGCTAATGTAAGTGCAGTTTGATTGCAATTAGTTCTATGTTAGGATTGCTTGCTTTTTATTCAATTTGTATGTGTGTGTGCTTGTGGGTGTTTGTCCTGCTGCTCCTGTTCGCTCGCTCGTCCATCTATATTCTGAAAACCATGGACGCAAAGAAAGCCGCAGTAGACAACTCAGACACAGACATCTGAAACCATTGCTAATTCCGTGTTGTTTCTTTCTTCCTTTCACACATAATTTACTCCTAAACAACTGAGAACTATATAATGCTTATAGTGTCTAAAGAAACTACACTAATTACTCTTTAAATACAACACTTTCCTACTGTATAATTTAAAATATAAAGTACAAACTAAATTAAATAACTATACTTGTGTGCCATCTAAAAACCATTCTCGCAAGAATAAATCTTGAAATACACAAGAAGATAATATAAATTAGCATACACAACATATAAATATAAATTATAAACTATTTCTTATCTTAATACATAAATGTCAGTTTTAATTAATAACTCCCTAAAACATTATACAGTGATACAAGCATGTACTCTAACACAGCACTGCCAAGGCACCGCACGATTTGAACAAGCGAACACTGACCTAATCGCTACAGTGCAAATGATACAAGAAGGGCTGTACAACTGTACACATACACACATATACACACACATTCCACACTATGATGGCAGATGAAGAAAGAGAAATATTGGCTAGAATAACAGCAGATAAAGAAATCAGAATAACTGAAATTCAAGCAAGACAGAAAAGGGTCAAATAAGTAGAGATTAAAAAGGTGGAGACAGCACCAATTTCTTTGAGAATTATATCACGCAATGATGCGATAAATGTGTTGTACAAATTGCCTTTCAAAATGTCGATGATAAATAAAAACCCGAATAATTAATTAACTCGGTTCGAATGCTTAGATGAAGTGCAAAAGATTCCAAAAGAACATTCGTCAAAATATATGTCATGCTTTTTTTTTCACCGGACAATCGGGTGACATGCATAGTTATGTTATCTCAGAATGAAATTGATATTTGTAAGCCCTTAAAAATGCTGAGGTTTAAAATTTCAGCTGAACGATATCATAAACGTTTCAGAGACACAGAAACAACACAGTAACATCCACTATCAGTGTCACATAAAACTATTTGCTATTCGAGAAATGGGTTTATATGGCAGAAATACAAACAAAAAGGTATTTTGAAATTACGGACCTGTATATTAAAGAAAAACGTGATGGGCGGCTATGGGCCACATTAGTCATGTTCCAAACCAAGAGGAATGACAAAACTCTGAATGATTGCCGACCTTATGACGCAGCAACTGGCAATCATAAATCAGTAAATCAAGGTAAATACCATACAGAGAATACCAGGACAGACTATGGGGGTACACGAAAATAGAGACATAGTGACAGTGGCTTTGAGGAGAGGAAGAGATTTAGGGAAGAGAGTATAACCTGCCATTCACACAAGGCGCAGGCTGGTAGAAGTCAGTTTCATGTTTACTATGGCAGACTGTAACAGGCATGCGTGCAGCAGTTATCAATAGCATACGCGTGTACAAAGGTTGACATAGTAGGATTACAGAGTCATGCTTGTATATAAAATATCGGTGTGTCGTTACAATATATGTATTCTAGCACGAAACGTGTGCATCTACCTCATATTGTACAGCAAGATTTCCTTTATTTGTCCTATATTATTAATCGCTTTTCGACATTCTAACAACCTTTGAATAAAGGCGACGTGACAGCTTGCAACGCTATATGTTTCTCCCAGTCAGTGTAATCTAGATCAGGGAAGTGTTATTCTTTTCTTATCAGAGGAATTGAGGAGTGCAATCAGTGCACATTATACTCCCGCACGAATTTCCTTTCAACACCACTCACAGACTTATGTAAATACAGTGTTAACAGACGTATGCCTGTGGATTTTACCCCTCTGTTAAACCAGATAACGTGGCTCGAGGTGTTTCTGAAGTAAATGTGTTCGTGTTCACGAGGTGGTCCAGTGGATAATACATTGCCATTGAGGACTTCCTTATGTTTTAATCAACTGAAGAATCCTCCTGCCATCTCATGATGGTTAATATATGAAGGTAAAAATCGTTTAGCAAGCCTCAAAGCTTATTACCCATAGTAACAAGCAATTACATACACAGCTGATTGAATTTCTGTCTATTTGCAATAGTAATAAAATCATTTTCTTGAGATCTCATGTTCGTAAAAGTTACAAAGTATATTGTCTGTTATGATAGGCGACCACTGTACATCAAAAGATTATAAATTACATTCTCTTTCCCTGCAACAAAATTGACGGCGTTTAAAATGTAGCTTAATTCAGTATTACTCGCTAACATTAAATACAATTTGAAAGATTTTAAACTTTGGCAGTTTTATTGTAATATTAATAAGCAACATCATATTATGTACCACGATATGTTCTATATATGAATTGTTATTTGTCTGAGAGATTGGTAATATACTGGCAACTACTAATTAATGTGCATGATTTTCAGTGTAACGTATATTATGGATTGATTGTATTTGTTATTCTTCCGTTTGTGTCCGTTTGTTCCGTTGATCTGCATACATCACTCTCTGCATAACACATAATATTATTTAATGTTGGAGTTTGTAAGTATTCTGGATACGTGTAGATTTCATTAACGGATACCTAGAACATAGAGATAAAATTGATGAAATGCTAAAGAAATCAGCATCATATATACGAAGCAGTAGTCGCAATATTCAGGGAGATAATTATTTTTGCATTCTAGATTGGTAAGTTTGCTTATTTCACAGACTTAAATGCAATATAGGAATACAATGAAAATATTCTCATTATTTCCTCGCAAGCGACGTTTGCTATATTAAATTTTTCGATAAATCCTAAAACCAGAATACATATAAATTACAAAGAAGTCTCCTATAATTTGAAATAGAAATTCCTTTACAGAAATGTACTTCTTTGCATTATCTATAGTTGTACAGAAGAAAATTGTTCCTAATAGAATATCGTTTTCATTCATGTCAGTGGTGCAACCTAACACATTATCTTAATTTCTAGTTTTTAAAGTATTGAAATAATGATTTAGGGGCATGGAACATTAGTACACATGATATTGTTCGCACGTATCATTCAGATCATTCAGAAACACTTTCTCGACTCATTAATATCAATGCTGACCTATCACCTATAAATAGGTCTCATGTTTTATTCCTCAGATCAAGTATATACCTTTGAGAGAGAGAGTAAATGTTCCTCTCCCTATATTTACATTAAATTTTAATTGTTATGTGGATTATTAAATTGTCAGAGTAATCCTACCTTGGGCACTCCTTTTGCTGTTACTTTTGAAAGTGTCTGAGTTGAAGTAAACAGCTTGAGGCAAGAGTATTCTAAACATTGCTGATGTAATGGAAACTGAGTTAGTAGTTTTCTATTATCCAATAATTATTATTTACGAGAACGAGACTTGCCAATGGGCTGAGTTTAAGGAGTTCACTTTCTGTAGAGAATTTACTCCCTAATTATTTTTGTATTTGGAGTAGAAGAAGAAAGTGTGGCTTTGAAAGGCAGTTGTTAGCTTGATGGTGAGTTGAACTGACTTAATAAGTGAGAATTGACTTAGGAATAGTTCATGCATTTGGAGTTACCAGAATCATTGTGATCGTGTTCTGCTCAAGAAAAGGACACGTTGAAGAGAGTACTGGGTTTGTTGAGTGGTAACAACATTCAGTGTTTTTGGTGCATGAGGCGGGAGACACGTGTTGTCATGCGGACATTTTGACATTGTGACATTGTTATACAAAGGCAAGTGAAAGACAGTGAAAGACAGTCCTTTAATCTAAGTTATGTAACATATTACAAAAACATGTCTCTTACAACTCCATTTCTATTCTCTAATATGACTAACCTGCAATTTTTATTGAATCTCTTCTTGAATTGTATTTATAGAGAGAGAGACTGTAAATGTTGTTATGTTGTGGAATAGAGAAAACGTTTACAATGCCAAAATATCTGCCAAGTGAGAGACGAGTGGTGTCTTTTGGAGTAATGAAATAAAATTAAGATTATCAACACTTGTAATTAGTCATGAAATATTAATTAATAATAATAATTTTCATTAACTAAATGGCGTGCCCCGTCACATGTACAAATCTACAAGTTCAGATAGTTTAATTATTTCTGTTTGACACACACTGGGCTCCAACTGAAAAATAGCCAGTCCGGTTTCATCTGTAACTTAAAGACTAAACTTATGTGTATGCACCCATGAGCTTTTATAATAGAGCATCTCATATTCTTTGAATTTTATAATTTATTTAATTCAAACAGGCTACATTAATAGTCCAATCCCAGGAGACTGACGGTTTTGATAGCGATATAAGAAAGAGAGAAGGGGAAAACGAGTTAAAATTTTGTAACGGTTGACATATTAGTCATAAGAATGTTTTGTTTCCATTTTAACTGAGCGATATATAATTTGCAAGCGTCTCATACTCTATTGTAGAAAATCCAATGTAATTTATTTTGCATTTAGTAAGCTATAATTCAAGAACAATTTCTTATACAGATTCATCAATAGCATGTGAATTGAGAAATAAACAATATTACCAACAACCAAGACGAGCTGTCAAAAAAGATGGAATTAAAATCTCAGTTGAGTCACACTGACGTTACCTCTAGCATCCTTTCAAACAACTCGGAGGTTAGAAAACTGTACTATCCAAGACCCAGGGAAGGTCAAACTAAAGAATGGAAATGGGATGAAGAGAAACAGGAACTCTGTATATTTGTTACACAGGTGAAAGGTGAGATGTTTGCAATAGCTTTAAATCGACCGAAGTAATTGTTTTATTTTATTATTAAAACAAGCTTAAAATTGGCATTATATTTAACTGTCCGAGATCTGGATCAAGAAAAGTAGAAAATATTTATATAGTAAATTTCTTTGGTGCTAGTTTATATAGTAGCTATAAAGTTAACTAAGTGATTTTGTAGCTTTAACATTCAAATCATTTAAGTGAGCTTAATGGTAAAGCATTCTAAATGCATCAGTAATTACGAAGATACATTTTTTTGTCAAAAAACGAAATTAGTTTGGCAAACACATTAAACATGTTTCTATTCAGATGTGGAAAACATGCAAACAGGAAGTCCGAAGACTGTTGTCACATCTTCAGGAACACCAACCCAAGAATCTTTCTTTGATGTTAAAACTCTTGCTCGGCGTACCATTGAAGTGATGGGACTCGATGCAACGAACTGTAAGGAATTGTGTCGTTCGTATTTTCAAAATAAAGCGCTCGGTGGAGGAGGTCACATTGCTCACCTCTCGGTGAATGAGGACAACAAGATCGTGTTCATCACATTTGAATCACGTAAAGGTACATGTACATTGTATGGTGATTGTTCCTTAACCTACTGACTTTACATATCACTCTGTGCACACCATTCTCTTATATACATTTTGCATTTTGGCGTAACTGCATGAAATAGTATCATTACTGAGTATAGATTTAGTAGTATAATAGTAGTAATTTGTAATAGTAGTAGTATTAGTAGTATTTATGTAGTCGAATTAATAGTAGTTGTAGAATGTTTTATAGTAATATTGACAGTAGAATAAAAGCCAAAGGTGTTGCAACAGATATTGAACTATCGTAGCCATTGCAGCAGATATAAAAGTAGTAGGAGTAGTATTCATAATTTTAGAACTGCAGTGGTAGTTATAATTATTATTGCGATTGCAGCAGTGCTGATATAAATGGTGGTAGTAACTGTACTAACAGCAGAAATAGTAGCAGAGTACAATAATAAACGGTCGAATAATATGGGTAGTAGTGGATACAACATAAATAGTAAATGTGCGTTAATATTAGTGACAGAAGGAGTATAATTTCTAGTATTACATGTAATTATATAATATGAAAGATGGCAGAATTTTGTACTGCATATATCTGCAAGTTTTCAGTAATTTAATTCACTTCTATGCTACATGTCTAGGCTTTCATATAGCTGCTTATATTAATTTACTTGTTCTAAAATTGTTATTATATATAAAAGTGTATATGCTCTAAATGCATAATTATTAGAAAAACTGATTCAATCTGTAACTTATTAAAACAAATTGTTTGAATTGAAATTCACCTACAGATTCTCATGAAATTGGTTTTTTTCGAAACACTTTTCAGTTGAAACTTTCATGAAAAGTGTTTAATGATTTTGAAGTGGTATTTCTCAATTTACATTGATAATGACATAAATTTATTGACTCCTCATAAATACTTTGTTTTTGCCGGTTGTAAGATTTTAAAGGAAGAGGTAGTCTATGTCTACATTTAAAATATTAAGTTCTTTTACTCATACACCTGATAAACATTTCACATATAAAACAAATTTAATTTTCAACAGATGCTGAGCGAGTTGTGCGTAGATCGCACGTGATCAATGGATGTCATGTGACAGTAAGGCAGTGTATCCCTTTACACCCGACTTACCCAAACAGACTGATGTTAAAGAATGTGGGAGATCACACCAGTAAGGATGAAGTGTCGAGGTACTTGGAAAATATCACTGGACTCGTGCCGTGTGAAATATTGATTGGTGAACAGCCAGGTGTTGTGATCGTGCAGTTTGATGAACACATTAGTAAGTAATTGCTTTGATTCCTTCACATACTTCTATTCCTTCAGTTCGACTGTGTAACACTACCCAGAACTATATTATCTGTGTTCGTGCTTTGATGTTTGTCAATGGTAATGGCATGAATCGTATTTGTCTAAATGTCAAGTGTAGAATTTACTTTAAGGACACAACTTAGTTCGTTAAAATGTTAAGATGTTAAAAGTTGTTGAACTGTTATCATAAGGATGTTGTTAGTTGTTAGACGTTTAATCATATAAAGTTTAGTTCCAATTCGGGACTTTTTCAAACCTTCCTCAGTAAGTATTTAGGTGACAGCATTTTTAGCCGCCAGTATCCAATCAGTCATTTGTGGTCAGTCAGCGAGCAGTCTTGAGTTTTATCATATATGCCTTTTGCCTAAACCCCACTGCATGACAAAAAAACCTATACATAGATGTATTCGGGACCTCTTTCGCTCTCAGCGACATTTGATTTGGATGAGACGTGAGGTGGTAAGAATTAAAATTTAAATATGTCGGACTGGTCAACATCTAGATGAATGTGTTACTTTGCAGTTGTTCACTCATTTGCTTGTCGGGCCATTCCAACCTCAAGTCTTAGACTAGAATCTTTCAATGTTGCAGCATCGTAGCGTGATGCTTTTCGTACTGTGCACAAACTGACATGTCTTCAGTTATTTGTTGTATCTGCTAATTGGCAGCATTGCTAGACTTATGTATTCACAACAAGCACACTTCTCCGGTTGGTGACATCATGAGTGATTGGCAATCCTTGGCAATCATGTACATGGTAACATTCTACTTCCAAAATGCACAAAGTACGAAAGTGCATTTTCAGGAAACTTAATTTATTGACTGATATTTTCAAACTATTTTAATTTAATATTAGAACTTTCAGATGAACTGTGCTTTAATTATGTTAGTCCACATAATTAATATAGAAATTTATTTGAATATTATAGTTGTGTGATACTGTGGTTTAATGTTATTTAATTTACTGCGATGTGATTAGATGCTTAGAGAGTTTACTGGAGTGTTCTAGGATTTTTTCTATGCATTTGTTATCCTTGACATGTTGCATTATTTTGATTTACCTGCCCCTAGAGTACGGCTGGGTGTAATTTCAATTTAAAGTATGATGCTAATATCGGTACAGTTTACTCGTGACATTGCGCGAAAGATTACGGCAAATATATTGCCAGATGTCAAATTCTATAGCATTATAAAGTGTTCCTTTTCAATTTGCAATGCTTGTCTTCCCAGTATGTCATGTCAGACTTGTTTGTCCGGATAGTATGCCAACGTTTATGTGGACGTCATCTTTTATATTCATACACTGTTTATCATTGAACATTAGCATGATTCCAATCGATGTAAAAGGAGATAAGTCCTGGAATCAGTTTTCCACTAAATATTGTTCTATCATTCTTATTATTTATATCTTTTCTATATTCCATAAGTTTGCTCTACAACAGAATACAGGGGTGTCCACTTAGTGAAAACACTCGGTAATCAAATCCTGGGAGCTAAACTACAAACCTTATTGGGCTGCATTTCGCCTTTCCTGTCTAAACTGTTTTACGAAGCTATTTAACTTCTAAATATTAGCAATATAATGTTTAGTTTAAGATTTTAAAATGTGCATTTTTCTGTACTTCTCTGGCCTCATTACTTTTAAAATTAGCAATACTCTAGCAAACAAACTACTTAGAATTCAGACCAGATCTGTAATAGAAGCCGCCACCATCAGCACTGTACGCACATTACAAGCTATGTCACAGAGATATGTTTGAAAACGAAATATAAAACCTGTTTCAAACTTTAAACCAGTCATACCTTGTGACAACTACTAACCATCCCAGTAATGTAGGCAGTTTGAAATTTAAAGTCCCCAGAAATAGTTTGAAATTTAAAGTTCCCAGAAATAGTACACATTTATTTTTTTTCTTAATTCATAGATGATACATATACGGGACTCGACAAAGGTATACACATACGGTTCACGTGACCCACTGACTAGCAAGACTGGGGTAAGTGTATATGTACCTACTAGCTCATACACCAATTTGAAAGTGGACGATAAGACTTCTATAATTTATAGCTAAGTTAAGGATCAGTATCACCCAAGCAATAAAATATTCGTCATTAGTAAAAGTTTTATAGCTATTCACTCGCTCTCGGCAGAAGCTGTACTCCAAAATTACAGCGGGGGACGATGGGGCATTAGCTATTTGATAATACACATTTTCTTTTAAAAAATAAAAAAGAAAGAGAGCGATTTTTAAAAGGACATAAATACCATTATATACATATACTAGCCCTCCCGCTCCAAACAAAATCAGATACATTAGCTTCACAATAGTGTACTCTAGATTGCGAATATAAAACTCTTACCAACTTTGTTGCACTCTAGATGAAAATTGGCAAATTGAAAAAGAAGAAAATCACATCTATACAGGAAAATATTGCACCCATACATACAATTTGGCAAACCAAAAATAAGATCTTACTAACTATACATGAAAATGTTGCAAACCTCGAATATGTTTGGCACAACAAAACAGAATATGATCTTAACAACTATATAGGAAAATGTTACGCAGCTAGATAAAATTTGGTAAAACAATACTCAATGTGTAGGAGTAAGCTAAATACAGTGAGAATTACGCATCCGATGCACAAAAGACTAAACATAACTCTTCCTTAGATAAAGATAAGAAACTCTAAAATGTATAACGGCAATTTGAGGTTCTTTCTACTACAAACTAACAAAATTTAGTTTCATCTCTATCAATTAATACAATTTATTTATTTAATTACTTAATAACAAACATTAGAATTCATAATAAAATAACACAAAGTAAACATTAGGCAAGTCAGAGTAAAGTAAAAAATATAATTCGAATATATGTCAAGTCAACAGGCAGTAATAGTGATGGCTTTGAAATAAAAATGATAATAGTTAACTCAAACGACTTTAATATTTTTAAAAATAAAATAATTCAAACACAATAGGAATAAATAATATAATATATGGGTATCACCCACAGAAATAAAGAAATCCATAAATAAAGTATCCAATAAACCCATTACCTGAATAAAGTATCGTTAGCCCTTAATTTTACCCCATTACCTATAACCGATCCCATCCTACTCTGACGCGAAATAGCAAAAGCCGGAAGTGCACCTGATTTAACTGACCCACATATATTTTCTCAAAGTGAAGACCCGAGGGGCGCCTGTCTTATTTAGACCATTATACAGTAGCTTTGGCCGATTTTTGTAAAACGTGTACTGTTCAAAAGCATTTTCTTCTAGTTTCTACTGATATCAGTATCTCAAAATGTCCATGAAGTAAAGTGCGCTTCACCTCGTATATGTATGCAGCTTTTTCTGCCAAGGTCAGGACAACTACTGATTTTGTCAACTGTTCATGACTCATGGTTAGGACCAAATGAACACTAAACTGGGTCAGGCAAGAATTATGTTGTCAAGAAGTAAGCAAAGATGTCATATAGTAATCAATATCTAACTTAATATCTTTCATATTTATTAATTTATTAGAAAGTACATTGGCAAAGACACTGCTTCAGAGAATACCTACCATATAAATTACAGTTTCTAAAGCAGCAGTCGATATTGTTGCTCCTATAAAACGAATGGTTGCGGGTGATTCGTTGACTGAACAATAGGCATGCATTGTCTCAGATAACTGCTGAGACGGGGAAATCCACGTTGGCCAGAAGTACACTTTTACTACTACATATTTCTTCTCACCTTATGCCCAATATATCAGTACCTCATTTTCGGGACATGTAAATATTCTTATGAGACTATGAAATCAAACTATCCTTGTAAGGCATTAAATCACACTGATAGCCTACACGCCCGTGTGACTCAACATTATCTATAATTTACTAGAATATGATAAACCCTTAATTAGAATCGTAATGTTCCTAGTATATTTACTATGCTTATGTTCAAAACTTTCTTTCTAGTGTGTTCTCCTAACATAAAATGCTGTGGACATATTCTAGTTATAACATATATTTACAGTTATATATATATATATATATATATATATATATATATATATATATATATATATATATCCAACAATTATCAGATACACTTTCTTCTCACAGGAATAACACTGTAACACTGTTCCTCAGTAAAAACCGGAACAAAATAACGATGATCTCCCCCTGGACAGGGAAGGGGGGTAAAGCATGCCCAGATGCAGGCTGTAGAACCCGGTGACTTTTGCATTGATAAATGCTAAAAATACTCCTTGCTGAAAAGTGGCAAAGTTACAAATGGTGAAAACCAATGAGTGAAGATATGTCCCATCCAATTGCTTGACCCAAATCCCCAGTTCAAGACACGAAGGCACTGGTATCTGCAGTCGAGCTGGTAAGGGTGCCCGATGTGTGGCTAGGTAGAGGCTGGCTGGTCCTGTACCAGGAAAGATGCTTCAAATATATAAAGTATCAGCCAATATGGGATGAGCACTCATGTGGCCCTATTTGCTAAAATTTGAAAAAAATTAGCAAAATGGCGATGCCAAAACTCGTGGTGGCAAAAGTAAACCTCTGTACTCTCTGCAGCTCTCACTGGCATTCTGCGCACACGACACTGAATCCAACCCAGTTACAAAAGTTATTTTATGTAAACCTAGGTCCCCAGAGAAACTCATACGAGAATATATGGCTGCCCTATTGTTATTGGTGCATTTCACTGCTAGATGCATTCACTTCTAATAACAAAAACATAATCCCTCTCTGAAATGTTATTTAAGAACTAAAATCTGGCTAAATAGAATTTCTATCTATTATAAACATTTTTACTATCACCTAACATTAATATATAAACAAATAAATTTAATCAAAATACTAAATATACAAAATAAGTATGCACACACGCAAATGCACTAACTATGCATGTATCACACCACTTTTACTCAGCAGACGACAATAACAATCAGCTGACACATCACGCCACCGGTAAAGGGAGGCAAAAAGGTAAATAAAAATGTTTCTGATTATCCCCCTTTTTCCATGACAATGACATTCGAGTGACACAACCTCCTAGTGACTCAATGAGACCTCAAGCAAATTATCTCCTGCTAGAAATAACAAGAAACCGACAATACAAATATTACAAGATGAATTTATTTAAAGTGAAAATGGTACGAAATGACATGAAATTGAATGAGAAATTAAGGAAAGATTTATAAAAGAAAATAAATAACAAATCAATCTAAATATATATAAATTACAATTAAATCATTAACCTAATTAACACAGAGGGATCTAGTCTTTTTACTCTTTGCAAATCATTTCCCAGAATGTTTATCAATCCTCTATAACATTTATTCTCTTGAAGTAACAGTTCTCTTGACACATTTCAAGGGGAAACTACATACTACTATTGTTCAATGGTATCATTTATCTTATACACCACTACACCACTCAGCTGATGCAGCTAACACATGACCTTGCATCTTGTGATCTGCTTTACACACTCAAATCTCATGGATAAATGCAATTCTATTGAGAACAATAAACTTGTGGACATTGTTATTAAAGCATGCAAAATACTATTACATCTTCATCATCATCTTGACATCTTGATAATTGTATAAACTATTATATAAACATTAAAATTATTTGTCTGGGTTGGTATAATCGGGAAACTGACCATTATTGGAGAGAGCAGTGTGCCACACTTCTGCATAGTACGACGGTCTTGCTAAAACACTCTAGCATGGAGGAAACCTTGTTTAATCAGCATCCAAAATAGGTATTATCATGAAATTGTTTACAGAGTTATTATCACAAAGTTTTAATTTAACTCTTTAAATTCAGGATTTATAATGTAATTGAATTTTTCTTTTAAATAACTGAAAGAACACATTGAAGAAAAAAAACTAGTGATTTCTATATAATTGTTCGATAGGACTGAAATTTAATTTTATATATTTTACTAGTAAGATGACGTGCAATGACGTGTGATTGTGTTAAAGTTTGGCCCAATGATGAAAGTATTGTGCACACCAACAGTAAGAACAAGTTTTACTTTCCTTGCAATAGGACATCCATGCTATTTAAAATAGTTTGGTATAGATTTTTAATAATTACTTTTAGTGCTATTACTTTTGCCCTTATGTTGCTAGTGCGTGCGTGCAGATCCATAATTGTCACTTCTTTTACGCTCTGCTTTCATTTTGTTGTTGTTTGTTTATCATGCAAATACATAACAACCTGATAAAGATTGACGTATGGCTTTCCATATTATTTAGATTGCTGTGTTCTGCTGTACGTGCATGTGTATATAAATACAGTCTTCACACATATTTTATAATCGAGGTTAGATTTCAACCTAGTGAAAGAGCCATGTGAAACGAACAAGTTGCAAGGGTGTCAAATCTATGTGTCAGAGGTTCCAATATCTAACTGCGTGTTGGTGAAAAATTTGGCGCCTGGAACTACAGAAGACGATTTGGTAAACCATTTTCATAACATGAGCAACGCCGGATCATTGGAGTGGATAGAAATGATGCCAAGTAAAACTAAATGTCTAGTCTACTTTGAAGATATTTCAGGTAATAATATTTTAATAGCATTACATATTTTAATGTGTATTTAGACTAATGACCTAGCACTAACAAATGAAACAATTATGTACCAGACAAATTATAGCATTATTATATTTTCAACATTTTAATACAATATTTAAAACGAGTGTTATTTGTAGTCGTTATTGTACTTTACCACAAATATCATAAAGACATCATGTACATCGTGTCCTCTTACTCTTTGCTCTTACGTTCTTAACTATGTTGTAATGAAAATGCTACTTCTCCTCTGTCTGTGTGTCAGTCTAACTGCCCATGTGAAAGTAGATCATGATAATTAATTTTGTTGATTAGACTTAAAGTGGTGTAACTCATAGAGTGTGCTTTCAGTTAGAACATAATATTTTGCACCAATATTTTGATTATTAGTCTTAATCTTATTTCTTTAGTGATCAATGGTTTTAGAAGGCTAGTTAAGACTCACCTGTTTCCTACATGTTTGTTTAGTTTCAAGGCTGCAGATATGACGTAACTACATTCTAGTAATTTCTACCTAATATTTATATAAGGAAGATATTATATCCAGTCACGAAGGAACAAGAAGTAAAATAGCAATTTAATCACAATCTATGGAGCAGTAGCTGTAGCTCAAATAGCACCTTTCGGGTCATAATGACCCTAGAAAAGCAATGTTTTTCCGAAGAAAACTCAGACGATTTTCCAGCCAAAAGAAGACTTTAGAGCAAAAATAAGAGCCACTTCCCCACATTTAAGACCAACTTTGTGCTGTGACGTTAAATTATAAAAGTTGTTACCGTTGCTACATATCTGTGTTGTTACCCATTCTACATAGTTTTTATTTTATTGAGTTGATGCAAAAGTTATAGCTCTCGGCATACTAGAGATGTGAAATATATTTACACATTAATCAATCGCCTCTCAAAAAAAAGATTTAGGAAGGTAACTCAGATGGATTTAATAAGTAACATTCAATTGAAGACCTGACGCTTTATTTAATATATTAGTTTATTTTGATTATTCATATTTTGTACTGATTAAGTTACATTAGCGCTTATTTATTTTCTATTTTCCTTTAGATTAGTATTTTCTTTCATGTGACGTATATGTGGTCATCATTTTATTTTTGGTAGAGTTGCAATATATATATATGCCTCTTTGTGTTTCTATGAATGTCTTGGGTGTGGACGGGTTCTTATTATCACAATTGGCTAAGGTCACTCGAATTCACGCACTTCTAACTTTATTATAGATTACAACAGCAACAACCAGATACATAAATGAAATTAAACTTTCTCATGACAATTAACTTCATACAAAATAATGATTCAACGTTTGTATTTCAGCTATTGATTTCGTTTTAACTCAAACTCACAAAATAAAGGGAAGGGAGTTAAATTTGCAGCAACGCTTCGAACTCCCTGAACCATCAACTGCAGATCAGACTTATGATTTCATCAAACCAAAGTCTATTGGCATAACGAACGTTGAAGAAGACAAGCTGGCGTTCGTAAAGCTGTCGTCAACATTTCGGAATGACCTTTCACAAGAGTTGCTCTGTTTGTATGCCAAGCTCGAGGTTGACAACAACATGCTGATCATAGACTGTACACTAACGACATCAGTTCCCATGGCGAATGCATTGGCCAGAACGTGGACACATTATGTGCAGTTAACCATAAAGAAATACATGAACCATTTAGAAGTATACAGAATGAAAACACTTAGCATTGTCTGGGATTTTGCAGTAAAATTCATTAATGAAATAAATCAAAATAACGTCGATTCCGATGTTGCTCTACTGCAGCCACAGGGAAACGTTATTGTTGTTATTGGCAAAAGCGGAGCCAGAGGTCTCTTTCAACAAATCGTCACTTTTGTGGAAAACATTGAGATGAAAATAGAAAGAAAGCAAACCAAAGTCCGAGAAACTGACAAAAGCTTTAAGGTGTTTCAGTTGCGACTAATACAGGCTCTATCGAGCGATATCAAGGTTGGCGAAAAATATAAAGATTTGTCCATAGATATTTGTTTCATCAAACGCGAGGTCACATTGACAGGTCTGTTCCAAGATGTCAAAGAATTTCTGGTGGAAATGGTCATAATTCTCCAACGTGTAAAGCATTATACAATCAATGATTTGTGTTCTACAATCAGATTGATTTTATGCAGCACGGAGACCCGTGCGCTACTTGTGGAGAAGTTAAAAAATGAACATGTCATTGCAACCTGGGAAGAAGAGAAAGGTAATATCGTAGTGTATGCATTTAGTGACAAAGAATGCATGAAAGTCTGCAGTATTCTTCTCGAGACTGTTGTTAAACATGTATTTAGTATACAAGATGGGGAATCCAGTCTTCAAATACACAAATCTGATGAATGGAATACATTGGTTTTAAAACTTATGAAAGCACATCCTGGGCAACTGAACATATCGTATTCCCAAACCATCAAAAACCGTTTGATTATATTAACCGTGACGGCAGACATTTTGGATTCTGTGAGGAAAAATATTAGTCTCTTCTTTCAAAACCAAGTCTTCTCAGAGAAATATTCTTTTTCTCCCAGTCGACTGAAATTTGTCAGTTTATTTTGCAAAGATAAATTAACGGCAATAGCAGCATCTCTGACGAACCACAAAGTGCAGATAACTCTAGCAGAAAAAGACGGTTTGATTTGTGTACGTGGCACTGACGAGGGACTTAGCTTACTGTGGAAAGAAATACAAGCACTAACTGATCAGATTATTTGTCATGTGAGAAAGGTGGTCGACCATTTAAAAGTGAAGTTTCTGACCACCGATGACTGTGCTAAACAATTGGACATCTTTGAACGAAGCAGTCAGTGTGTCCTTGGAATAAGCGAAGAACCAAATGTCATTCAGGTCAGTTCATCGACCTCATTTCTTATTTTCGGTCGACAATAATTTATGTTTAATTCAAATGTAATAAGGTATGTCATATTTTACAACAAATTATTAACGTATTTTTTTGTGATGCGCAATAAGTTAATAACAGATAATAAGCGATGTTTTGTTATTTTAATTTATGATTTAAATGCATATCTCTATCCTGCAACTATGCAATAAAAGTTTAAAACAATACACAATATATAACATGTTTCGGTACATTACAAATTAAATAATAAATAATTTATTTCCATGTAATTTTTTTCATCTTCTCTATTACGTGTATGTGGCGGTGTAAATGTCATTGTCCAAATTTAGCTACTGGTCTGGTAAGATATTTATAATTTTGGCAGAATGTAAAGAAATTAAATAAACGTACCTTACGAGTTTATTTATGATGGCGGGTTTTGGGTATTTGTTATACGTAACTGTTACAGGAACATTGGTGGATACATTATTATGGCATGCTATCTTTCAATATAAATATTACATTTTTCTCTAAAACCTGACCAGGTAGTATAAGCACTAAAGTGTGACGAAATATTTGTTGCCATCAAGTGATAGGCATTCAGGACTTTGATCCCTCCCCAAACAAGACTTAAATAAATGGTAAAATGTTTGTTTTGACGTTAGAAATACCTTATTAGTGATTTCTGACAGCATGCATGGCATTCCCCAAACTCTCACACTTGCCAGCTTCGTTACCTGGCTATAATCAACCCACCCACCCGACTTGCCAATTCGTTACCTGGCTATAATCAACCTCCCCCCCCGACTTGCCAATTCGTTACCTGGCTATAATCAAAACCCTCACACTTGCCAATTCGTTACGTGGCTATAATCAAAATTGTTTTTAAGATGTGTGTAACACTGTAAATCATTTTGGAAGAAATCTTTTGTACATCAAGTACTTAACTTACAGTATAAATAATAAAAAAATAAATAAATAAAAGCGTTCACAAAAAAAAAAATATAATATATATTATGAACTATATTTGGTATACAAATACTAGTCAAACGGGCACTGATAACACACGTGTCCTGTTTTTCATGAAAAGATTGTGTTTATAGATTGAAATTTATTGTAAGTTTGTAACTATTACTCATCTGCACTATTTAATTTCTTCACGAGAAATCATTTCATGCTGTCATAAGCAATAATATATTTGGATTGTTGTTATTAATGAATTTTATTAATTATGAAGATGAACAAAATTTCATAAAATTCATTTAAACTCTAAATATGTATTTAAGATAGGCATTGTTCTCCTTGACTTACATTTGATTATTATATATATTGATGATGATGCATTTTTCGTTTACAGGTCTTCACGTCAGGTGCCACGGTCGAAGAATACACAGTTCCAAGCTGTTGCTCTGTGGGACAAGGAAGTAAGATCCTTGTGTCATGTGACAAATATTAAAGTAGTATTAGGCATTGTAAATAAGATAACAGTTAGCACTGTCCAATACTTATGAATATTCTATATAATACTGATCATTGTGATGAGCTATTGTGATAACTCTGCCCATATGATTATTACAGACGATGTTCTATACATCATTTTAATCTAGTAAGTTATTTCCGCTATTGCATGTCGGAGAGAGTCTGCATCTCCTATACTGGGTTCATAATAAATAAGCTTTACAATTTAAATTAGTTTCTAATAGAATGAAAATATTCACTGCAATGCACATTTTCAGGTTATTCTTGTGTTACAAACTTCGAGCGTACTTTTATTTTAAATGACAACTGGTTAACGCATTGCTGCTACTGACATCCATTTACTAAATAATAATACTAACATGATATTTACCAGTGTCGTAACATTAGCTCCACTAGTTTCACTACCATTATTTTTATATCTGTGTATTAGTACAGAATATTACATTGGTAGTACATTTCATTTTCTATGTCACAAGCTTATTGTTCTCAACATAATAGCCAGTCTCCTATGTGTTCTACTAGGCACATTATAGAATGTTCCAACTCTTATCTTCTCGAGTATCCAATCACAGTAATGAATTACTAGCACTCCTTTTGCTAGAAGTCCCATAGTGGAGTCAGAAGCACACGATGCATTCAAACAGGATACAGTGAATCAACACAACTGCTACACTGTAGGATGGAACATTATCTAATCCAACGCAAGCATACAAACAAGAAAAGGAAGTTTAACGAAAAGGATTACTCCTTTCATTAACCTAACGATCATGTTTTCATGACCAGACTTGAGTTCCGTCAAAATCAAAGGGATTAGGATATAGAACTTTCTTCAACAGGTAAGTTTCAGTCTCTACCCATTGGCTAGTTCATTAGTTGTAAACCTTAAACTATTGGATAGTAAATATTTCCCATCCATTCTGGACTGGTTTGGATTATATCAGTTAATACTAGCATATTCTTTATCTGACCTTGAGTGGATTCATACACCAACATAATCTAGTAGAGCACAGTAGCCACTACAGAATGACTTTACAAAAGTAAACAAAAAAGGCCTGATCCTCTGCAAAAGTCTAATTAATAAATTTCAGGCATATTTCATCTCTAAACTTCCTTCTCTCTTACATTCTCAGCTTACAAATCCTGCAAAAATTTCATTAGCCCAATACACACACAGCACAAGAAATATAGCATTGATCAAAGTTCACAAGTATAATGTACAAAGCAGTCAAATTGGTGTACATAGAAATACTAGTTCAATCACATAAAGCATCCTCCAATTCAAATCACAGATCAATAACAAACATATATATTAAAAGTCCATTATTTCTTTATCATTCAGTTAACATTCCATAAGCTAAAGATCGCCATTACAACCAGACTCAAGTTATGTTCAAATACAAAGTGATTAGAATATAATTTGTTTAACAAAGAAACTTCAGGTTTCAAATTAGTTGAATTTGTTATGAACAAGTGTGAGACTATTAGTCAGAAAAACCTACTCATCTATTTGGATTTGGATTGCATCAGCAATTTCTAGCATGTCCTCCACCTGAGTGTTGTTTACTTCTCACTTTGACATTTACAAAATGTACCATCATAAAGAGTGCCCAAGGTCAGGTTACTTTGACAATTTAACGTTTTATATAGCAATAAGTTTATAAATAGTGATAGACAGATTTCTTCTGCCACATATAGCAAATATTACTCATTCACTCTGGACATGTTTGGATTACATCAGAAAGTTCTAATATATTCTTTACTTGAGTTGCTATTTTAACTCTGGTACTTTCAAAAAAAAGTATTGTCATACACCGTATTTCAAGGTAAAGCCATGATGGCAGTTAACGAACTATAAAATAATTAACTTTAAAAAATAGGGATAAGCATATTGACTCTGTTACAGTACTGTTTATTATTTTATGACACTGGTTACTAATGCTACTAATTATAATTTGCAACGTACAATTACTCTTTCACGAACTACAATAAACTGCAAGTAGGAAGAACACCAGCTCGAAAACTACACAATAACAAAGCTTTAACAACAGGAATTCACAATGCAAATAAAGTAGTAAGATAATCTCCACAAACGATATCACAAATACCAATAGTCTAATATATGCTACAGCAAAAATAATTGAAATATATATATAACACCGGCCTAAGTACAAAGAAAGCATCAGTACCATCATGGAAGAGTAGAATACAAAGGTAATAGGAACGAAATAATCCAAATGACAGTGGCAGTTATGACAGTGGAAATCTGACATCTGGCCAAATACCATCTAAATTATAGAACTATTAAGATCGCAATAGAATATGCCAAACAAAGTTTACTGTGGCTCTGTCACTATCTTAAAAGATAATCTGAAAGAAGTCAACAATTCCAACAGAATAAAATATTAAAGACAGAATATATCATTGAAAAGAAATCCCAGAACAGAACAACAGATTCTAAACATTAAGTACATTAGAATATTCTGGGAGAACATTTGGAGCAATTCACATATGCATAACGATTTAGCCAAATGTGATGAGGAACTGGAAAACGACCATAAAGACACGCCGCAACATGCAGAATCACAGACATTGAGGACTTTATTAAGAAATATTAAGAAAGATGGCAAACTGGAAAGCACCAGGTTTAGACCATATACAAATATTCAGTTTAAAACACTTTACCTCTTCACATGTTAGAATTGCTGACCAACTGCAAGGAATACTAAACAAACCAGAAACCTTACCAACATGGAAGACAAAAGACAACCGACCTGCTTAGTTAAAAAGACATATAAAATTCACTGTAAAATGTTGTGTCTATATAGATGGTCATTTCCTGCCAGCTATTGTACCTGTCAACACTAGAACAGCGACCATGCAGGCGTCTGATATAGTTTCGTAATTTAATCAAAATATTATGCAGAGATGACTAGATGAAATATGATGTGCTTGTAGTTCTCAATAAGTCCAACAGACCAGTAACAATCATTGATGTCGCTGTTCCAAGTGATAGAAACTTAAAAACAAAAGAAAGAGAAAAAATAGAAAAATACCAAGACCTCAGATTAGAAATTCAGAGACTGTGCCCACATCCTCCATAAAACCTTGGATCTCCCAGAATCTTGGTAAGATTCCGAGACCTTGGATCACAACCGACAGTCAAACAGAAGTGGTGGAAAGAGACATAATAATAATAATAATAATAATAATAATATGATATGATCAGTGAACAGCGGCTCCTGGACCAGAAGAGAGCGATACTACAAAATAGGCTTCTTACAGTCCTAGAAATTCAAGAGATAGAACAGCAACAAGCGAACACTACAATCCGATACACTGACACTGAAGACACTGAAAAATTCACAGCCTCACAACAGTCAATTCCACTTGACAACCTCGCTGGGGAAATTCCATGCGACTTCAATGAAGAACAGCAACGCTTGTTTGAAGACATAAAAAGCTTCATGGACAAAAATAAGTCACGTGAAGACAGAACCCCAACAAGAAGGCTGCAAAACAACAAAGCTCTAAGGACAGCAATTGAGAATGCAAATGAAGTACTAAAACATATCCCCACAAAAGATATCACAGAAACCAACAGTCTAATATACGCCACTGCAAAGGTAATTGAAAGATATATAAGGCCAGACACAGTACAAACACAGAAACCATCAGTACCACCATGGAAGAAGAGAATAGAAAAGAAAATAGAGTGTACTAGAAGAGAAATAAGCCAAATGACAGCAGCAGAACAAAATAATGGAAAACTAAAGGCAAGATTGGTCGCCAAATACCATCTCAACTGCAGAAGCACTAAGACTGCAATAGAAGATGCAAAGCAAAGACTTCAAGGACTCAGTCACCGTCTGAAGAGATACACTGCAAGAAGTCAGCAATTCCAACAGAACAAAATATTCCGAACTGACCCTGGAAGACTATACCAAGAATTCAAAGGAAATTCCAGAACAGAACAACAAATACCAAACATTCATGATACCAAGACCTTCTGGGAAAACATTTGGAGTAATTCAAATACGCATAACACCTCCGCCAGATGGATTAAAGAACTGAAAGATGATCATAAAGAGACACCTGAACAATGCTCCGTCACAATCAGTGAGAAAGACATTAAGAAGAAGATACGAAAGATGGCAAATTGGAAAGCCCCAGGCCCAGATCAAGTACAAATATTCTGGCTGAAACATCTTACCTCCTTACATGGCAGACTTGCTGAACAACTGCAAGACATACTAAACAAACCAGGAACCCTACCAGCATGGATGGTAAAAGGAAAAACAAGTCTGATTATGAAAGATCCACAGAAAGGCACAACACCAAACAACTATCGTCCAATCACTTGCCTATCAACCACCTGGAAGTTACTATCAGGAATTATAGCTGACAAAATCATGACTCACCTTGAAACAAACAAACTTCTAAACAATGAACAAAAGGGTGCTAGACCAGGCAGCAGAGGAACAAAGGACCAATTGGCAATTGATAAGGCAATAGTGACTGACAGCAAGAAACGAAGAACAAATCTTGCAATGGCATGGATTGATTATCAAAAGGCCTATGACTCAGTCCCACATTCATGGATAATTGAAACATTACAATTGTACAAAGTAGCGCCATCAATACAGAACCTAATTCAGGAGTCAATGAAAAACTGGAAAACCACCCTCACATGCAACAACACAAATATTGCAGACATAGCAATAAATTGTGGAATCTTCCAAGGTGATTCCTTATCGCCACTGCTGTTCTGCATTGCCCTGAATCCTCTCAGTCAAGTGATCCAGAAAACAGGGTTAGGATACAAAATGAAAGCAGGACAGGTCATCAGCCATCTACTGTACATGGACGATCTCAAGCTGTACTGTAAAAATGAACGTGACATCACATCCCTGATCAATACTGTCAAGATCTGCAGTGAGGACATCAACATGAAATTCGGCCTTGAGAAATGTGGACGAATTATCATCATGATAATAAATGAACTGGACAGGAAAACAAGAAAACTACTCACAATACATAAAGCCTTACACCCCAAAGCAGACGTAGACAAGCTCTATGTATCTCGAAAAATGGGAGGCAGAGGTCTCAAGAAAATCAAACATGTCATTGAAGCAGAAGTCATTGGCCTTGTGGACTACATCTGGAATAACAACAAAGATGATCCACTGATAGAAGCAGTAAAAATGAGTGGACTATTCCAACCCCCAGAAACAGACAAAGAAACATGGAAGAAAACAACGAAGCAAGAACTAGCACATACATGGAGCCAGAAACCTCTGCATGGCCAGTATGTACGACAAGCCGACGAAATATCAACAAAACAATCAACGTACAAATGGTTGAAAGAGGCAGGATTGAAAGCAGAAACAGAAGCACTCATAACAGCTGCACAAGATCAAGCACTCAACACCAAAGCACACAAAGCGAAAATCATGAAAATTTCAAATGATTCCAAATGTCGACTCTGCAAATCCATGGATGAGACAACAGAGCACATACTATCTGGATGTCAAGTTCTGGCTGGAACGGAATACACCAAACGACACAATGAAGTGGCAAAACACATACATAGAAATCTGTGTGAGAACTATGGCATACAAACCCCAGAAAGAGCATGGATGCATCAACCAGAAGCAGTCACCGAAACAGAAGAAGTCAAAATACTGTGGGACTTCGAGATAAGAACAGATCGGGTGATTCCTGCACGAAGACCAGACATTGTAGTTCTCAATAAGGCCAACAGAACAGTATCAATCATTGATGTCACTGTTCCAAGTGATAGAAACATAAAAACAAAAGAAAGAGAAAAAATAGAAAAATACCAAGACCTCAGATTAGAAATCCAGAGACTGTGAAATGTAAAAGCAGAAGTGATACCTATAGTGATAGGAGCCTTGGGGAACATAACATCTGAATTGGAAGGCTACCTGAATAAACTCCCTGGAAACCACAGAATCGCTCCACTACTCTAAGCAGCGCTCCTCGGAAGTGCCCACATTCTCCGTAAAACCTTGAATCTCCCAGAATCTTGGTAAGATTCCGAGACCTTGGATCACAACCGACAGTCAATCAGAAGTCGTGGAAAGAGGCTGAATAATAATAATAATAATAATAATAATAATAATAATAATAATAATAATAATAATAATAATAATAACATTCATGGATAATTGAAACATTAAAATTGTACAAAGTAGCGCCATCAATACAGAACCTAATTCAGGAGTCAATGAAAAACTGGAAAACCACACTCACATGCAACAACACAAATATTGCAGACATAGCAATAAATTGTGGAATCTTTCAAGGTGATTCACTATCGCCACTGCTGTTCTGCATTGCCCTGAACCCTCTCAGTCACGTGATCCAGAAAACAGGGTTAGGATACAAAATGAAAGCAGGACAGGTTATCAGCCATCTACTGTACATGGATGATCTCAAGCTGTACGGTAAAAATGAAAGTGACATCACATCACTGATCAATACTGTCAAGATCTGCAGTGAAGACATCAACATGAAATTCGGCCTTGAGAAATGTGGACGAATTGTCATCCAGAAAGGCAAGGTCAAAACAACAGAGGGCCTGCAATTCGACATCGGGAAAATCAATGATGTTTCAATAGAAAATGGATATAAGTATCTTGGGATACTACAACATCAAGAAAATATGCAGAGAGAAGTGAAGTCCAAAGTTAAGAGAGAATATGAAAAACGTGTTAGACAAGTCCTGAAATCCAAGCTAAATGGGGCAAACAAAATACAAGCCCTTAATGCATACGCAATACCTGTAGTAAGCTACACTGGAGGTATCATAGATTGGACAGCAAATGAAATAAATGAACTGGACAGGAAAACAAGAAAACTACTCACAATACATAAAGACTTACACCCAAAAGCAGACGTAGACAGACTCTATGTATCTCGAAAAATGGGAGGCCGAGGTCTCAAGAAAATTAAACATGTCATTGAAGGAGAAGTCATTGGCCTTGTGGACTACATCTGGAATAACAATAAAGATGATCCACTGATAGAATTAGTAAAAAGGAGTGGACTATTCCAACCACCAGAAACAGACAAAGAAACATGGAAGAAAACAACGAAGCAAGAACTAGCACATACCTGGAGCCAGAAACCTCTACATGGCCAATATGTACGACAAGCAGACGAAATATCAACAAAGCAATCAACGTACAAATGGTTGAAAGAGGCAGGATTGAAAGCAGAAACAGAAGCACTTATAACAGCTGCACAAGATCAAGCACTCAACACCAAAGCACACAAAACGAAAATCATGAAAATTTCAAATGATTCCAAATGTAGACTTTGCAAATCCATGGATGAGACAACAGAACACATACTATCTGGATGTCAGGTTCTGGCTGGAACAGAATACACCAAACGACACAATGAAGTGGCAAAACACATACATAGAAATCTGTGTGAGAACTATGGCATAAAAACCCCAGAAAGAACATGGATGCATCAACCAGAAGCAGTCATCGAAACAGAAGAAGTCAAAATACTGTGGGACTTCGAGATAAGAACAGACCGGGTGATTCCTGCAAGACGACCAGACATTGTAGTTCTCAATAAGACCAACAGAACAGTAACAATTATTGATGTCGCTGTTCCAAGTGATAGAAACATAAAAACAAAAGAAAGAGAAAAAATAGAAAAATACCAAGACCTCAAATTAGAAATCCAGAGACTGTGGAATGTAAAAGCAGAAGTGATACCAATAGTGATAGGAGCCTTGGGGAACATAACATCAGAATTGGAAGGCTACCTGAATAAACTCCCTGGAAACCACAGAATCGCTCCACTACTCAAAGCAGCGCTCCTCGGAAGTGCCCACATCCTCCGTAAAACCTTGGATCTCCCAGAATCTTGGTAAGATTCCGAGACCTTGGATCACAGCCGACAGTCAAACAGAAGTCGTGGAAAGAGACTGAATAATAATAATAATAATAATAATTATCATCCAGAAAGGCAAGGTCAAAACAACAGAAGGCCTGCAATTCGACATCGGAAAAATCAACGATGTTTCAATGGAAAATGGATATAAGTATCTTGGGATACTACAACATCAAGAAAATATGCAGAGAGAAGTGAAGTCCAAAGTTAAGAGAGAATATGTAAAACGTGTTAGACAAGTCCTGAAGTCCAAGCTAAATGGGGCAAACAAAATACAAGCCCTTAATGCATACGCAATACCTGTAGTAAGCTACACTGGAGGTATCATAGATTGGACAGCAAATGAAATAAATGAACTGGACAGGAAAACAAGAAAACTACTCACAATACATAAAGCCTTACACCCCAAAGCAGACGTAGACAGGCTCTATGTATCTCGAAAAATGGGAGGCAGAGGTCTCAAGAAAATCAAACATGTCATTGAAGCAGAAGTCATTGGCCTTGTGGACTACATCTGGTATAACAACAAAGATGATCCACTGATAGAAGCAGTAAAAATGAGTGGACTATTCCAACCCCCAGAAACAGACAAAGAAACATGGAAGAAAACAACGAAGCAAGAACTAGCACATACATGGAGCCAGAAACCTCTGCATGGCCAGTATGTACGACAAGCCGACGAAATATCAACAAAGCAATCAACGTACAAATGGTTGAAAGAGGCAGGATTGAAAGCAGAAACAGAAGCACTCATAACAGCTGCACAAGATCAAGCACTCAACACCAAAGCACACAAAGCGAAAATCATGAAAATTTCAAATGATTCCAAATGTCGACTCTGCAAATCCATGGATGAGACAACAGAGCACATACTATCTGGATGTCAAGTTCTGGCTGGAACGGAATACACCAAACGACACAATGAAGTGGCAAAACACATACATAGAAATCTGTGTGAGAACTATGGCATACAAACCCCAGAAAGAGCATGGATGCATCAACCAGAAGCAGTCACCGAAACAGAAGAAGTCAAAATACTGTGGGACTTCGAGATAAGAACAGATCGGGTGATTCCTGCACGAAGACCAGACATTGTAGTTCTCAATAAGGCCAACAGAACAGTATCAATCATTGATGTCGCTGTTCCAAGTGATAGAAACATAAAAACAAAAGAAAGAGAAAAAATAGAAAAATACCAAGACCTCAGATTAGAAATCCAGAGACTGTGGAGTGTAAAAGCAGAAGTGATACCTATAGTGATAGGAGCTTTGGGGAACATAACATCTGAATTGGAAGGCTACCTGAATAAACTCCCTGGAAACCACAGAATCGCTCCACTACTCAAAGCAGCGCTCCTCGGAAGTGCCCACATTCTCCGTAAAACCTTGGATCTCCCAGAATCTTGGTAAGATTCCGAGACCTTGGATCACAACCGACAGTCAAACAGCAGTCGTGGAAAGAGGCTGAATAATAATAATATACACTACTTTTTCTTAACGTACTACTTCTTCTGTTATAATGAATTCTCATATTATTATTTACTTTCCTATTTCTTCTACTGCATTCATACGTTTACATCTTACGATTTAAATACATCGCGTGATACAATGTGCTTTTTTGTACTAAATAGGACTGAGTTAAATCATGCTTACTGAATAATTTCTGTTACAGCGGGACTTCTGCATTCATGTGCGAATCAAATAATTTACAGAAAACTTCCGTCAACCAATGTAATTATTCTTGATGGAAACATTGCAGACCAACAGGTAACGCCACAACCCCAAAAATACACACTCACAAACACTAACGTACATAATTTGAGAATTTTCACTCGAAATGTATAACGGACACAACATACAAGTAAATCCAAAATAATTACTTTGTTTGTTGAGTGTTAATTGCAGAAAGAAAATGTTTTGAATCAATGATGTGTTGGTTTTCACGTCACATCTTGAAACAATGACAGTGAACTTATAGTTGTGCCATCTCGTGTGAATTATGAATATAAAAATACTTAATCTAGCCAATAGCATTTTCCTATTTGTTGTTAACCTTCGGGAATTAATTCGTTTTTTATTTGTAAAAAAAATTTAAAAAAGAAAATAAATTGTGTGTATCACATAAAAGTAATAGTCATAAAAAACTCACCTCATAAACTTATTACATAGTAATGCCTTTTGTATTTTAATTGCTTTTTTAATACAGAAATATATAAAACATATGATTAAATGCATGCCCATCCCTGAACAATACTATACATTAACATGTATGAGCACTTTACACAAAGACATCACAATCCATGGAAACGACAGGTCAGCAAACATCTTTTTGTGAATCTTTTAACAGGTTGACGTAATTGTTAACTCTACAAGACATGATTTGAATCTCGACAGTGGAGGTGTATCAGCCGCTATCCTCGCAATAGGAGGTCAAGGTCTGCAGGATGAATGCAGGGCGAAGTATCCAAAAGGTATACAGACTCAAGACATAGCCCGAACATTTGGCCATGGACTGCCATGTAAGGAAGTGTTCCATGTAGCCCTGTGTCCTTTCCAGACACCAAATGCCGAGCAGGTAAGAAATGTCAGATATGCATTACATTTGAAAGTAAAGGATTAATATCAAATGGTCGTGTATTTCATGTGACTCAAATATAAGTATAGAAGTTTATTTTTTTCAATTCTCTGTGACATGTTTTCTACTATTTATATTATGCATGTGTATGAGTGCCATTTTGTGCGCGTGTACGTACTTTGTTCAGTTACAATGCATTCTTTCGGGAGAAAAGACAATTGATTTACTAATTTCATATTATGAGCAGCTACACACTAAAGTACAGAGGTAATTTTAATTCAGTAATACCGTAACCTCCTACCAAACAAAATACCTGTTTAATATGGCAATACTTCAAAATTAGAGAGAGAGAGAGAGAGAGAGAGAGAGAGAGAGAGAGAGAGAGAGAGAGAGAACGAGTGGAGTACATTCAAAATCACGTAAAATGTTAAATCACCTGTCTTTCAAAATCAGGTAAAATGTTAAAGCAACAAATGTGTCGTTCTTTTCTTTGGGGGGATTTATTGTTAATAGGAAATTTGAAATGCCCTTCGTCTGCATTTTCCAGGAAAATAATTCTTACATTAATATCTCTAACGCAATAAATAATGCCAGTTATCACCCGTGATCGGCTGCAATACACCTAAATCAAACATTAGCTTTATTAAATTAGTATTCTCATTAGCTTTATAAAATTAGCGCTTTCATTATCTTCATTAAAATAGTATTTTACACAATCATTATTTCTACTATATCTATATTCATAAATGGCAAAGCTATATTTTGTAACGTTTGTATTTCCGTAAATTCACACATTATGTGCTGATCAGCATACTACATGTTATGGTGAAATAGCAGCATTCAAGAGTTTTACGCGCAATAGAAATGCACAGGTCTGCTGGAATCAACATATTTGGTTTTAATCCAGGACAGAACGCTTTGTTGTGATTGCTTTCGATTGTTCCACGTGTCTCACCTGCGCTTGTTTTGTTTTTACATTAATTTTTCAAGTTACATTTCCATTTATATTTATAATCAGATTCTTGACACAGTGGTGTCCAAATGTCTAATCCAAGCCAATGAGTCTCGGTACACATCCATTGCCTTCCCAGCACTGGGCGCTGGTGTCCTTGGCTATCCCAGTGATATTGTGAGCAAAACCATGAATAGGGCGATCGACAATTTCCTTAAGACATCACCTGTCATTACAGTATCATCCATCAAAGTGGCTATCTTCAATGACAAAGAGATGATTAAGGTAAACGGTTGTTGACAAAAACATATAACCAGAACAGTTAACGTGCCTCTTGATTAATATACACATATGTGAATCTTTACACTTGATATTTTAAAATGCTTTACACTTGATATTTTAAAATGCACACCTTCTTTCTGCTACAATGCAAATGCTCATTTATCACAAAAGTATCACAAAATCACAAACATTATTGCTAATAAATTTTAAAATTTTCTAACTGCAACAGGATTATGAGAGAGAGTTCTCAGAATCTGGCAAACAAACAGTTCTCAACAGTAAACGTCAAGACGGCTGTGTCCAACCGTCCCTCGTGAGTACACCTCCTCCGAAAGGTCAGTGTTTACTTGAATGATGCACCATGGTATGCATGATTATAGTTTAATTAGTAAGTAGATGGATAGATGCATGGATGCAATAATGGCTGGATAAATAGATAGATAGATAGATAGATAGATAGATAGATAAATAGATAGGTAGACATACAGGCAGGCAGGCAGATAGATAGATAGATAGATAGATAGATAGATAGATAGAGAGAGAGATAGATAGAGAGATAGATAGAGAGATAGATAGATAGATAGATAGATAGATAGATAGATAGACAGACAGATATGTAGATAGGTAGACAGACAGATAGGTAGACAGATAGATAGATAGATAGATAGATAGATAGATAGATAGATAGATAGATAGATAGATAGATGGATGGATGGATGGATGGATAGATAGATAGATAGATAGATAGATAGATAGATAGATAGATAGATAGATAGATAGATAGATAGATAGATAGATAGATAGATAGATAGATAGATAGATAGATAGATAGACAGACAGGCAGACAGAGATCGTGAAAATATTACTTTTATATTACTATATACACAGAAGTTTGTTTGCTTAACTATAAAAAGGATTTTACAAAAATATTTAATTAATTAATAACCTATGGCATTCCTATTCGCAGACTTCAAAGTGGAAACCTTCTGGTCTGGTTATATGGAATGCACATTTCGAAACATATGTCTTTTGATCAAGCCAGGTGACGTTACTGAAGAAGATGTAGACGCCATTGTTAACAGCACCAACAACAACTTGGATTTAAATGGTATAAATTATATAATAGAATTATTAAAGTTTAATCAAATTCATTTAAATTCTATTTTATATCACAACTGAACATTAAAAACACGGAAATGAAAAATATTTTAAATTAATTCTTTGGGGCATATTTTTCTCATATGTTGCCTTTCTCTTCTCACCTCACCTAGTCTCATCTCGTCTATACGCAATATCTTTCATCTATTTCTTTTATCTTATGGTTTTTCTTCTCCATTTATCTAATCTCATCTGGACTTGACTTGTCAGTCTTATAATATTGATTACTCATTCCACCCTCTCATCAAGCCTCCTATTCGTCTTATTAATTTTACCTGCCCTACCTACTGTTTTTTTTATTATCTTATCTTTACTTTGCCTTTAGAATTCATCTTATCTTTAGGTACTTGTGATATTATTTTACCACTTTTTATAAATAAATGCTCACCTGTATTGACAATGCAAACACTATTGACAATGCAAACACTATTGACAATGCAAACACTATTGACAATGCAAGCACTATTGACAATGCAAACACTGTTGACAATGCAAACACTATTGACAATGCAAACACTGTTGACAATGCAAACACTGTTGACAATGCAAACACTATTGACAATGCAAGCACTCTTGACAATGCAAACGCTATTGACAATGCAAACACTGTTGACAATGCAAACACTATTGACAATGCAAACACTGTTGACTATTTACACATATTCACTGTACTTATAAAATAAAAACAGGAACTGTGTCAAAAAAGCTGAGAAGAAAGTGTGGAGCTGCCTTCGTAGAAGAATGCAAGAATAAAGGTAGCCATTTAATTTTAGATGTTTAGAGAGCACACATAAGTATATAATGTCACAGGTGTAAGAAACAATGTTAGGAATTTGTTTAACTACTTTACTAAGCAAATTAAACTCGTAAACGGTCTCATTATATTAAAAGAGAATAATTTAGCCGATTATTAAATATTGTACATGTAGAAAATATTACTTACCATAACATCATACACATTCTTCAGCTAAGCGTTATCAAACTAAATCAGCCTGTACTTAAATACTTGTGGTAACATTGACACTGCAAATTGAAGAATATATATGTCACATATTTATATATTCTATGTGTGGATACACACTATATTGCTTCGTGTTGCAGTAAGTGAAATTCAAGACAAAGGAGTCTGCGTAACAAAAGCATTCAATCTGAAGAGCAAGGTGATTTTACATTTTAACATAAACAAGTTTCAACCTGACCGGCTGTCTGAAGGCCTCGAGACATTACTAAAGGAAGCTGATTTGTGTCACGTGAACACGATTGCTTTACCAGCATTAGGCACAGGTCAGTGAATAATAAGTACTTTGATTTCTAGAAAACACTTCATGTGATTGAAGTAAAGTCTAATGAAAGAGTTGCTTTAAAAAATCGTTCTTTGTTACTGTTTTTCTAATATCGAATATACTTTCAAACGACAAACGCGTCTTATAAACAAATCATATTTCTGGTTGGATATTAATTTAGAAAACGTCATCACCTACCTCACAAATATAAAGATAAAGCCCAAGACGGGTAGGTATCTATAATTACAGTACACCAGGTCCTTCTCTGTAGAGACAAAAATGAGATATTCTTGATGTCTGTTGCGGTAGAAGGTGATAAGAAAACTGTCAGAAAAGACGTTATGTTTTCCCTCAATCTGGATGCCAACAGTTCAGCAGATGACTTTGATAAGCTGAGATTGCGAACATAGTCATTTAGCTCCTTTCACGAAAAAAGGATTTGGAGCATCATCATCAAGAACCACTAATTCTTCTTCTTCATATTCTTCAACACTAGAGAATTCTTCTTCACCATTGTCGGTAAGTTCTCCAGGGACAGGTACTGGAATTTCATTACAATGAGCTACTGGACGACGTGCTGATTCAATATCGGGATACTTAAGGCTGCTCCAGTTTTTTTCCTGTAAATGCCAGTCACATCAATAGCGCAGAAGTAGCAGTCAGTGACATGGTTTTGTCGGTTCCCTCCAAACCATTGGAATTCCATACAGACAACTCTTCTTACCCTTGGTCCAACGACGCAGATTCTCGGTGTATGTCTTGCATACCATGTGTGGTGCCCAAACTTTATCCTGATCACCAAGTTTTATACCAAAATATGCATGGTAGGAACGCTTTATAAAACCTGTTACTGGAACAAGGTGTATTCGCCGCAGATGTAGCAAAATACATCGGGTTTATTTTAGCAATGTCTTCTGGCCGATTCCATTAATTTTCATTACCTAAAGAAGAAAAATATCAATTATTCAAAAGTTAGCTTTTGTAACATCTTCATAATTATGTAAAACAAATTATAATTTGTTTATTTAAAAAAAATAAAAAGAATTTTACATAAAAATATGTTATATGTTAAAAAAACCCAAAAGAAATAATGTCGCAATAGATCAAAACGTTGATAAAAAATAGCTCAAAAAGTTGACCTGATTGAACAAAACCGAATGTCATTTTTGGATCCAGCACAATAAAACTGTCATAAATCTGTCAAAAATTCTTAGACAGCAAATTTGATGTTGCCCAGTGTAATCAGTTAATAGCAAAAGGTACACGGGAAAGCGTACCAACGGAATCACCTCCAGATGAAGTATAGCATGTTAAATGACCTCTTCAGAATAAGATGAGAACAGGAAATCTCACGGGAACAAAGCAAGACAGAAAATATCACAAGATAAAAAGTATATTGGTGTGCCTGTGAGGAAGGAAGTTAACGAAAAGTAAACGTGGGGAAAATTTAAACACGAATTATATACCAAATATAATAAACACAAAACGACGATTTATATTCAAAGAAGACCTACACATCATACAGTTGTTCAAGAATATACACATTTCCCACCTACGTCGATATATTCATTTAAGTACAACAAAATTATTTTTCTTAACAGGATAGTAAACATAGCCTATCAAACCAGCTTTATTTCTTAAAAAATGTTTTGAATCTCTCTAGTTAAATAAGTATTCTTCGCTCCGTCTCTGCCTCTCTCTCTCCCCCACTCCATCTCACTTGTATACAAAAATTTGAAAGTGTCGAAGTTCACAGGGATTGAATGCACAACTGAAATTTCTGACAAGTAAGAAGTTTTTATGATTAAGTAGAAAATATATTGTGAACCAAGAAAACCCCGTGCAATGAATGTAGTCTCATTCAAAGTGAGACTCCATTGAAATATACTGGATGGTAGTAAAGATGTTATATAAAAGAAAAGGGCAGTATTGTATTTGTATTATTATGTCATAATTAAGGACGAAATGTTTAAAAGATGAAGTTATATCAGTTTTCTTTTTTTCACTTTATCTGGTCTCACAAGACACGCTACACTCTTAGCATACATGTGCACACTGACCACATATTATACGTATTCTCTCTCTCTCTCTCTCTCTCTCTCTCTCTCTCTCTCTCTCTCTCTCTCTCTCTCTCTAATATATATATATATATATATATATATATATAACTTTCTTTTATACATACGAACACACAACATTCAAATGCAACACAAAAACAACCCATGTTTATGCTCAACCTCTAAAATAATTCAGTATATATTAAAAACGTTTCTATCTCAGGAGCCGGCAGCATATCTCCAGCAGTTCTAGCTGAGGCCATGTTCCAAGCACTTGTCAATTTCAACAAGGGCAAGATGCAGAATGTAAAAGAAGTGCGCATTACATTACTTAATAACGATATAATTCCTCCATTTGTTTCTCAAATACAAGTGGAAAGCGAAAAGCACAGGGACAAAAAACGGGGAATTGTCAAGTTATTAAAAGGTAATCTTTAAATACTGCAGATACGCCTTTAATACCCTTAACTGTATCAAATTACCAACCAATGACGTGTTAGTATATATAAGATCATTATTATTGTACGTAGTTTCTTTGTGGAGTCGCAATTAACTTTGTTTTTGCCAGTACATTGAAAGGAATTAATTAATTTAACATTACAAATATGAGTTTCGAAATCCAGCTTCCTAATATATGTATATAGATTATACTTTTAATCAGATCTCTTTTTTTTCTATTTAAGAATTCATGAGGGAATTTACCTTTCCTCATCTTCGTGCATAAGAAGATATTTTAGTGTGGTATTTAATTTTTTCATGATATGTTTATCTTGTTTGTATTCAGTAATAACTATAATTATAATAATCAATCTATTAATTTACGCACGTCTGTTTAGTGAAAATAACGTGTGTACCGTCATTTGTTTTTAGAAATTCTTTGTGTAATGATGTTTTGAATTGTCACTTTACATGCACAGGAAAGACCAATAACTCTTCTCCTAGTGATGGGAGTCTATTCAACACTCTTCATCAGGTGGCCAAACTTTACATCTACACTGCGGACAAGAAGAACGTCGACAGACTTCTGGATGACTTTGGAGGGGTAGTAACACGGAAGTTCATGCGAAAAATGGATACAGAGGTGCTAGACAAAGACAAAGGTAAAGATTAGTTCACAGCATAAGCAAACCCTGAATGCCATGTCTTTATTTGCTTGTGATTCCGTACAAAAGTATTGTTTTCAGTGTACTTAATCTTATGAGGAACGTGAACTGCCATCACCACTTTTATATTACTGAAGAGGTTTTTGTTCTTCGAATCTGAAACAGCAAGAAATTGATTGTTAGGATGGATGTAACAATTTCAAATATATTGCTTTTAGAAGACAGATACATTCTTTGTTTTTTGAGGGATTTTGTTTTATTCTAGCTCTCTTCTATTCTAGGCATGTACTCGTGTAATTACTTGTCCATATGTCTACTAATATAATTCGAACATGAAACCTTTCAATATAACTTTAAGTTGTCTAATCTAGCCAATCAACATGAAAACTTTAAATATAACTTTAAGTTGTCTAATCTAGCCAATCAACATGAAAACTTTAAATATAACTTTAAGTTGTCTAACCTAGCCAAGAAATATGTTAAATTTGTTTGTTCATAAATAAATTGCTCGTCATTTTATTTTGAGATCGGGATTAAGAAACTTCCATCAATGTTCTCGGTAATTTAATTACAGTAAAAAATAATGTTATAACGAACTGCAAAAGAAGCTGTATACTGCAGTAATTGGCATCCAACACACTCAATGCCTTAGCTTCTCAGCAAGATGGCTGTTTGCAAAAGAGAAATGTAAAAACAAAAATAATGTCAATTGGAAACAGAAAAACTACATTAATCTCTAAGGGAAAACACCAATACAATGATCATTGCGGTTTATTGTAGGGAATGGTTTTTATTGTTGGATGTAAATAGTCTCTCCTGAGACAGGGGCATTAATTTTAGACTTTTTGCATTACACAAATAATAAAATATGAAAACTCAAACAATACAAAATAAATGTAAAAGAGTACATACACATTAAGTCTAGACATTTAAGTTGCAGGAAAGGCAGACCATTTATTGATTTATTAGTAGCAACGGAAAGTGTAAGTGAACCTGATTTTAGAGTGACAATGAATAGAGAATGCTTAGACAGAGAGATAGGCAAGGTTTCCATAGCCTTACAGTCACAGAAGAAATGACTAGTTTTGACATATGAAAAATCAATGTGCTACTTAGCTGTACAGAGACATTTGACAACGAAACGCGTGATGGTAAGATGACGGAAAGTAATACAGCCACAAGACATAGCAGACTTTAGTGACATATTAAGTGACAAACTGGAACAGCCAGATCAGAACGGAACATACTGACAACACTTTGATGATATCGATAATATAAAAGATGAGTTTGGAAGTTGTGTTCAGTTGATAAACACAGAGAGGCACAATGATACGATTCTGGATAAAGAGTTGACTCATAAAGGCGATGATAGTATCGGACATGTTAGCTGAATCTAGTTACACAGTGAGTAGAAACATTAGAGAGCGAGTCACACAAACTGATCACTTTGACAGGATGAAACTCAAGATTAAAACTGACAGGGACCTAAAAGTGAAGGACACCGTCATCTATTATCACATAGCAATTTAAAATAAGTACAAATAATGAAAGTAACTGACGTAGTGACAGACACATGTAGGAGATTTGAGTTTCCAAGATGCTCAGTGAAGCAACAGAGTTAGAAAGGGAGAATGATTGTGACGGATTCTGACCAAATTCTGTCACGAACTCCTGACCCATATCTGAGAAATTCGAAATCATATTCGAATGAATTCCTTTGTTAGAATCTTTCCCGTGATACACCAGTATCAGGAAAAATTGACAGAGAGTTCAACCACATTATGCAACTTTAGACCATTGTCGAGTAAGTTCGAATCAACAAGCATACCATGTGACCAGTCACGTGACACATTCGTACACTTAGTTAAATACACCAAAACACGGTAAACTCGCCACTCGCACACAGACCGGCCGGACACACACACCAGCTCACTTGCTAGTCGCCGATATTGCTGAGTCGGAAGAGAGAAAGAAACCCGTGTCTTGTAATAATCTACTATTGAGAAGAGCGGGCTTTTTCTTTTCATCATTCTCTTCATATGCCGACTTACAGGTCTGCATATTCTTTCCCCTCTGTTCTACGTGGAGCTTGCCTTGTAATTAACCTTGGTCGGACGATGATCATATGATACAAGTACCGTGCTGCCATTGTTGATGATATGTCGCCAAGTACCCCTTTATTGTACAACTGAGAGACGGTTGGTTACTGACACTATCGGCAATACCAGCGAACGTATCGGGATGATGTGGATTGGACCAAACCGGCCTTAAACCACGTGGCATCCATGACTTACTGAGCAGATGAGTACCGCTCTGTACTACTGAAGCAAAGACAATATTGTGCAAACAAAAACTTTCTCTTAACATAAACTCTAGCATACCGATAGAGCACTGAGATAATTGCCATTGTTTAAATCTAGAACCGTGCCTTCGTGATTAATTGTTATTGTTATATGTTAATTATTAAATTCATATTTAATTTGTTAAAACCTCTTTCGTAGTGATTCTTATGCATATAGACCTAATTCGTGGTTTGGATGGGGGACGATTGAACTAAATGTAACGTTTTGATTGCATATTAATTTAAGAGAGTTTTAACGGTTTCCAAACCGGGCTATTGTACGCAAGTTTGTCAGTTCGTAAATCTGTTTGTCTTGACTACAAAGACGCATTTTTAACATAGACGAAAGATAAATTTGAGCAACCAGTCTGTTTAGGTTAGAGAGAAGAAATTAATTTAACTATTAAATTAAAGTTTCTATGAATTCCTAAGCAGGGTCTATAAATAAAAACTGGACATGTAACAATGATGTAAACCAGTGTCCGGGTGACACCAAGCTGGTGCATAATGCGCAAAATAACTAGAAGGCACACATATTGTTTGCTACTAAAAAGGCGAAGTTGGAAATCATGTTTCGATCCATTAAACTTTAGAAAATGATGATGAAAGAATGGAATGTGTAGCACTTGAACTAGAAGTTTAACACTTATACGTGTTAGAATGACATGAGGTTTGACATATTTTTTTTTACAAATGGACTCTGTACCTCTGAAAAGGAGGAAAGCCCATTATAGAAATCTAACAGCTGCAGTTAGGAAAAGGGTAAGATAATGTTGCTGTTTAAGAACGCTACCAGCAATTGTAAAATAGAAGTGGGCATAACCACTCAAGATTATTTTCATGAGAGATTTACATATGTAAATAGTGTTTAAATAGTTATCTCTTTCATTGTAATTGGCATATGTGTATTTGATTTTCTTTTAATATATTTATTTTTGAATGTATTGACGTTCTTACACATATTGATATATGTGATAATCTTATATTGGAGAAAAAGGTGGGTGGATGGGGGCTCACTAAATATAGATTCAAGTTGAATTTGTCTTCTCCTTTAGTAAGAAGTCTTCCACTCTCGGAAACCTTGTGTGACTGTAAATGTTGGTTGATGTGGAATAGAGAAAACGTTTACATCGCCAAAATATCCGCCAAGTGAGAGACGAGTGGTGTATGTTGGGGAATCATTAATAAAATAAATGTAATATTCTCATCACTTGAAATTAAATATAAAGGCTTTATTATTATTATTATTAGTATTATTATTATTAAGAAGAAGAAGAAGAAGAAGAAGAAGAAGAAGAATCTTCATTAAGTAAGTGGTGTGTTCCGTGTCACAGAACCAAACTGAAAATTGTCTTAAACTTTCTTTCAAGGTCATTTTGCAAAGAGATGGTGAGTGTTAATTATTTTGCTTTTATAAAACATTGCCCACATGTAATATTAATTGTATACTAGTGAACATACATCACATTTTAGCATACTTAATTTTCTTTCTACCTGTGATAAAAGTTCCATCTACATGGACTGCCCAGAGACCAAACGAGAAAATGAAAAGAGTTTTACTCCATCCATCTCATGATGAATACAAGGAAGTTGTGAAAGGTTTCACGGGGTCGCTTGGTAAAATTGTGAACATTATTTCTGTAAGTACAATATATCATATATCTTTACAATACGTATTACATGATAAACTGTCTTCAGTTTAAAAACGTAATACTACGCATTATGTTTATGCATTCACGATTAATTTAGACTGCGATGGTTTTCTTACAATGTAATAAATTATCACCAAATAAATCGAATTACAAAGTGAGGTTCCAACATATTAGATAATTGTGTTTATCTTGTGCATAAAGGTATCAATGCTATTCAGTGTTTCGTTTAATTTATGTTTAGCAGCCCTTTAATTTGTATGTGTCCTTCATTACGATATTTTAATGTAACCAACGACTTTGTTCTTTATCTTTCTGTCTGAGAACAGGTAGAACGGATTCAGAACCCCGACTTATACACACTGTATTCAATAAAGAAAGAACACATCAAGAACCAGAACTCTGACATACCTGGAATTCAAAACGAGAAAACTTTGTGGCATGGCACTACGATCGACGCCATTGACAACATCAACCATCATGGATTCGATCGTAGCTATTGTGGAAAAAATGGTGAGCTAAGTTTACTTATTTACACTCTGTCTTAATTCTGTTATTTCTTTATTTAAGGTGTTCATTTGCAGACGTCATTTCTTTAAAGAAGCCGTTAAGGTGTTCATTTGCAGACGTCATTTCTTTAAAGAAGCCGTTAAGGTGTTCATTTGCAGACGTCATTTCTTTAAAGAAGCCGTTTTATAGTTATGATTTTTTTAATCTTTCGAAATTCGGTTTGCTTTTAAGCTCAACAGTAATGTCTATCAGATGGAATGCATTTTCTGATTTATTTTCTCCAACAATGAAAATAATTATAATCCTTTTTTATAATCCTTTCTCACAAAAAAATTATATCAGCAACAGGTGAATAAATTTTAAAACGTAACTCATATCTCATAAATATTATTGTACATATAATTTCTGCAAAATAAATAAAAATATAATAACTAAAAGTATTTGAATTTCGTCTGATCTAAATGTATTTCAGCCACATTATACGGAAAAGGTGTGTACTTTGCTGTTAACTCTGCTTACTCAGCAAATAGTCGATACTCCGCCCCCGACCCTATTGGCAAGCGTTACATCTACCAGTGCAAAGTTCTGTCCGGCTGCCCAACAAAGGGCGATAAGTCAATGAAAGTTCTGCCATCAAGGTCAGGGGTAGTTTTATATGACTCTGCAACAGACGATCCAGATAGTCCCAGTCTTTACGTCATTTTTAACGACCACCAGGCATACCCAGAGTATTTAATCACCTTCGAAGGATGTGATACAAACTAACTGTGAAATCGCAAAAAACCTTTTATCACAAACAGACGTGAATGTTAAACTAGAAAATGTAGATAATCATATGTAAATAAATTGTTTTAAATAGGCTTTAGTTATTGCTCGAGCAGAAATAAAATGCTGTAATTGTTGTTGTTGTTGAATGTGGGGAACGCTTCCGGCTTCCGCCGCTTTCGCGTTTGGAGAGGGGGAAGAGGGAGGGGGTGCCTTTCTGCTGCTGCGTGTGCCCGTTGAGAAAACATGTCTGGAAGGCAAAGGCGGACTCCAAACCCGGTGATCCGTGGGTTGAAGTCGATGTTGTTGTTCCATGCGGTGGCGTTGATGTTGTTGCCGTTTCTGGTGTTATGGTGAGGGCGTGGGTGACTTACAGAGCCCAGGCTAGTAACACACCAGATCTATACCCAGTGTGTACTTGTGCCCGGGTTGTTCGACTTCCCGACCTCCTCACTGGTGGCGTTGCTGTTGTTGTTGTTGTTGTCGTGGCTGTCCCCGGTGTCCGTTGGGATGCCTGAAGGTGGGCGCTGGCGGCCAGTACAGATGGTCGAGTAGCAGTTGGATTCAATCGGCCATTGGATGGTTAAAATAACCCCAAGAGGGGTACTGTTGTTTCTGGTACTGCCAGTGTTGTTGTTGTTGTTGTTGTTGTCCGCGATGTTGTTGCGGTTGTTGTTGAGGGCGCTGTTGTTTCCTCCGAATATATGGTGGCGGCCGCCGTCTTTTTTCTTTTCGCCCTGTTCTGGTGTTGTTGTTGGTGGTGTGGGCTGGCATTCTGATGTTATTGCTGTTGTTTTTGTCGTTGTCGCCGTTGTTGGTGGTCGAGGCGGCGTCGCTGGTATGGGTGAGAGGGGTACGGCCTCGAGCTCCCTTGAAACCTGGTCCAGTATGGTATGAAATTCGTTCGGTTGTTGAGTTCGTTCATGCGGACGTTTGTCGTTTGGATTTTTTTTTCCTTCATCTCGATGTTGGTAGTCTGTGTATTAGCGGCTTTATGAGGTTTTTCCTTTTTCTTTTTTGTCTCTGTTTGAATTTTCTTTTCCTCACTTGTAGTCCTTTGTGTTTGGGTTTTCTTTTCTTCCGACGCTGGAGTTGGTGTCTGGGAAAATGCCACTTTGCTGTTAATTTTTTCAGTCGACGTCTGTGTGGCGTTGACTTTTGTGGTTGGTGGAATTTTCGTGCGTGTTGCTTTCTTGGTCACTCGTGTTGATGGACGTTTGAGTTTCGTTGTCAGCACGTGTTGTAGATTTCTTATCCTCTTTTTTTGATGAGGTGCCAATTCTTGTAAATTGTATAAGCTCCACGCATGCCTACCTCACTTATTGCGTCGAATACTTCGCGCAGTAAATAACTGTACGCTTTGTTAATTTTGTCGTTGCCTGTATCGATTTGGAGGCAGTAGGGTGCAAGTATTGTGCGGCGGTGGGCACGCTCCTCCTCATCATATACTTGTACAAATCTGGACAGGCGGTGTCTTCTTATTTTGTCTTGTTCATATACTTCTACAAATCCGGACAGGCAGTGTCTTCTTATTTTGTCTTGTTCATATACTTCTACAAATCTGGACAGGCAGTGTCTTCTTATTTTGTCTTGTTCATATACTTCTACAAATCTGGACAGGCAGTGTCTTCTTATTTTGTCTTGTTCATATACTTCTACAAATCTGGACAGGCAGTGTCTTCTTATTTTGTCTTGTTCATATACTTCTACAAATCCGGACAGGCAGTGTCTTCTTATTTTGTCTTGTTCATATACTTCTACAAATCCGGACTGGCAGTGTCTTCTTATTTTGTCTTGTTCATATACTTCTACAAATCTTGACAGGCAGTGTCTTCTTATTTTGTCTTGTTCATATACTTCTACAAATCTGGACAGGCAGTGTCTTCTTATTTTGTCTTGTTCCTCCGGCCTGAAAAGGGCAGGGAAGAAGTGTTGATGGTAGAGCGGGTGGTACGTTTTGCCATAGTAATTTCCTGCGTGCTTCTCCGTCGGTGGTCCGATGCGAAGTTGAATGTCTACTGTCGAGAAAGGAAAAAGGCGCTAGCTTGCTCTGTTTCTATTTATTAGACCTGGATAATCGTGTCCGAAAATCTTTAATGAATAATGTATTTGTCAGAGAGTATGTGCGTATATGTTTGCACGTGTGTCTGAGTTCATGTCTGTGCATGTACATTTCTTATTTCTTTTGTTAATGTATTTCTCCTGTGTGCAAATGTGGGGTGTGTGTGAGTATGTGTGTGTGTGTGTGTGTGTGTGTGTGTGTGTGTGTGTGAGTGTGTGTGAGTGTGTGTAGGTGTGAGTAAGAGCCCCCAATAAGAGTTGTTTAGAAATGCATCCATCTATTATCGTTTTGATTAATTATCTGATGGTTCATAGTTACATGATTTCTTTTCAATGTGGTCAGTATTATATATCAAAATTTATCTGATCTTGATATTTGTAAATTTACTGTGTGTGACACTTTGTTTCTATCTAAATATTGTTACATGTAACGTTCAATAAATATTCAAACGATTCTTCACCTTTCTTAATAAATAATATCACTTTTAATATTATAACGTGTATCACCACCACCTCATCCATCAATACTACTACCATTGTCTTCTTCTACTACTACCTGAACTGTTACTTTCACTACTACTACTAGTAGTAGTTCTATTACTATTACTACCACTACTATTATTACTACTGTTACTATTACTTCTACTACTACTACTACTACTACTATTACTATTATTACTACTACTACTGCTACTGCTACTACTACTACTACTACTGCTACTACTACTATTACTACTACTACTATTACTACTACCCTGTTAATCAACTAATAATAATATTGATGGTGATAATAATAATATAACAACTGTTGATATTCATAACATTCATATTACAAGAGTTATGATTACAAAGATTATAAAATGTTAAATACAGCCTTCGAACATTGACATATATTTCTCTAAGTATATTAGATATTTTACTTTTATTAAAATCATAATTTTATTGATGTATGTGATTATTGTATTTTTTGGTCTGTACATGTGCTTATATTATGTATATGTGTGTAAGAGAGAGTGAGAGAGTTTGAGAGAATATATTCAGTTTCGCATACTAAGCCAGCTTTGGAAATTCTGTATAAAGGCTTCAAACAAACAAGCATGCGAACATTACAGCAAAACCAAAGCGCAAAAAGTTCATACACAGGTCCACAAACACCATTTGAGGGTCTGCGAAATGTCTTCTATTTATATGTGGATTGTCCAGCAATCCCAAAATTCCACACGTCGGATTAACCATAACACCCGGATTTCGTATGTCTGTTGTATGGATGTGAAATATGATTGGAGGGGAAAACAAGAAGGAAAGTTGAAACATTCTTTAGTTATTCCCACTTCACAACTGGAGTCAACCTGTGATATTGGTCCACACACGTGTCACATTGTGTTCTACAGATAAATGATGAACGACAGGAAAACGTCAATTGTCACTAACTAAAGATAATACATTAATAGTCACTAGTTAATACTTACGCAATATAGTTAGAACGTTGGCAAATATCCAATTATAACTGAAATATATAATTATTGTGAATTAGTTGTTATATTACATTAATTGTCAAACTTGTTGTCACCATATTCTTGTGAGATAGGCCTACTTTGGGGTGACGTTATAATATTGTATTATTTCAAATGTTATAGTAAATCATTTAATATAACTCTAAATTGTCAATGGAAAATATGGACTAATAGTATCTTTTATCAGTAACGGTTGCACTGAAAATTTAGGTTCTACTGGCCAATTAACCTACAGCTTCAATTCTGCAATAAACTTGGAATATACATATATATATGTGGTGTGTGTGTGTGTGTGTGTGTGTGTGTGTGTATGTGTGTGTGTGTGCGTTTGTGTGTGTGTGTGTGTTTTGTGTTGTGTTGTGTTGTGTTGTGTTGAGTTGTGTACAATGAAAGGATCTGTACAAACTGGGTGGGTCTTTGAACTGAATTTTAAAAGAAAAAAAAACCATCATACTCCAGACAAGTTAAGGCATTATTGAGAATAGCTGCTAACCTCACAATATACAGACATATGTTCATATTCTATGTTTAACTCTATCAATTTTTGTGTTCATTCCTATACAATTCACATTACTCGCCATAGCCATAGGTAAGTATTTAAATGCCAAAAAGGTTATGGTACTAACGAAACCATATACGTTTACCCTTGTAAACATACTGGCAACATTTAATCAGTGAACAAATAAATTTTATTTTATTGATAAAAGAAAACTGCTGATGGCCATAATTCCTGGATTTAAGGCACACATCTTCCTATCATATTCAAAACATGACACATTTCTTTTTTTTCGGCCTTTTTCTTATAACTGTCAGTAACTTAAAGATTCAAACCTTTAACACAATCTGGCTATAACGTTTTATCTTCATAAATATTCATTAAGTCATGCCAATCTGTAAATTAATCTCTCAAGACTCCCATCGTCGGAATCATAATGGATAAAGAATGTGACTAGAGTGGCCTTATTAATTCCATTTTCTAATAACTAAATTATTGCATTTATTTGGGAAAAGACTGTAAACTGCATAGGCCCATTTTACGCACGAAATTGAAAATAGAATTGCAATATGCTACTGTTTACTTACTTCAGACCATCTTTTCTTCAACCTGACAAAGTCACAGCTCATAGGTCAACATAAATCACATACTGCAAGATGCCCACTCTGTTCTAGCAAGTGTATGCAATCACACTGTAACGTACCTCTCTAGCAAGTGTATGTAATCACTCTGTAACACAGCTACCTAGCAAGTGTATCTAATCTCACTGTAAAGCACAATCTCTAGCAAGTGCATCTAATCACACTGTAACGCACCTCTCTACCTTGTGTATATAATCACACTGTAAAGCAGCTCTCTAGTAGGTGTATCTAATCACATTAGGCAACTCGAGCTTGTCTGAATTCACTTCAAAATAGGCATGACCCTCCAGTATTTAAAACGTCTCATTGCTTCTTGTGTGTCCCATACTTTAACGATATCCAGAATGTATTAAGGGTCTCACAAGAAATGGATGGAGCCAAAATTATATTTTATTTCTTGATCTAAAACCCACTAATGGACTAGGGGAAGTAACCCGGTTTTTTGTTATATTGCAATACATGTTATGATAAGTGACTCTATAATTGTTCACCTAAGACCTAATTTAGACAGACAGACGTTGTAGACCCAGTGTGTGTTATCATTTCATGCTTTAAATATATATATATTGAATGAATGTAGAGTATTTTCACATGAATGATGACGAGTGTTAACGAGTTAGATAGTCAACTCGAATAGAATTGCCAATAACGAGTGTGCTGCAAGCAGATAAAAAGCATGCATGGACAGATTATGTCACAAGGCATAAAAGTTCTAGAAGCCTTTGAGGACTCTTAATAAAACTAAATAAGGGAAGAAGAAAGACATACTCTTATGATGAGAATGTGGATTTATGTGAAGACATCTTACTTCATTTGTATGGATTCTCATATACATAGATTTCATTAAGGAAAGTTGAGAATATCTCTTTCCATCCGTTTTTTCATCCATCATTTGGTTAGTGTCTTGCTTCAGTACTTCCTGGCAAAGTGGGAAATTCAACTTCAAGACAGCTTATGCACGCAACATTGGTTGTATGTAGTTAACTACAGAGAAGCCATTTTCATCTCCCTATCTGAACTTGCTTGAATTCATATTCCTGGTTGGAGGGACAGCATCTCGGTGCCCCACAAAGTTCTGCATCCATAGACGCAACAACACACCCCACTAGATGACACACCTGGTAATGCTAACGTCGCTGGGTTTTTCCGTTGTCATGGTAATCAGAGAAAGCAGCGATAATTACCAAGGTTGGCAACATGCCAACAAAGCACAGATTTACCCCCATGGCGAATCTGAGATGGTGCCTAGGTCCTGCAGGTTTTTACTGTCGGGCGATGCAACAATTGCATCGTATCTTCTCTTCCAAGTACCCCTTATGAGTGACGTGTGAGATTACATCATCTCCCTCTGAATATTGACATTATTAAGTGAGTAATTGATAAAAGGCAAACGTGTGTCTAGAACTGTTAAGAACATGAACATTTAATCTATTCTTGCTGAAATCATTATTATTGTCATTTTGTGTAACTCTAAGATAATTTTTAAATACATGCCTATGTTGTATATGAATTATCATTGTTGACAGTGGTGCCACTTACCACGTAATTATTTTTTGTTTTACATTTTGAAGTCATCATTTTCATCCCCACTTTATTTCCCACAGAGTGTATGACATTGGAAAGTTGTATGTTTGACTAATCACTGTGTGAAAGAGTAGTGCCACAAATTAGGTAATAAACGACCTAATTCTTCATTTTTAAACAAACTTGTTATTGACAGGTTTTTGAGAGGGGCGAAAGAATTTGTATTTGTATTATTTTGTTCTGTTTGTCTGTTCGTCTGTTTATTCACTTTTATGATACTTGCTCGCCCGCATGCACAGTCAAAAAAAAAACGTTCCTTTTACATAACAGAATAAAAAAGGGCCCCACCCTAACATCAATGGTGTGTCTTGTGTAACAACCTAAGCCAACGTATTACTGGCACATGTCATACAAGCTTCTTGGAGATACATCGGAACAGCCAAACCTGACTCACCCCTTGTCTCTCTATCTTAGCCCACATCTCTTTGTGACAAAGGGTAAAACAAAATATTGCAAGCTTGTAAACACTAGTATTTAGTATAAGCTACAAATTCAAACTAATTGTAACAAAACTGCTCATTGCGCCAGCAGCAGCCAGCCTTGGGTGTGTCACAATAACTGAATAACTGGCTGTCCTTTCACTTGTTCGAAAAACAGAGTAACAGTCAGTAATGACCTTTACACAAACACACCAAGCATCTATACGAAATTGGCAGCCAGTATTTTCCTTTGAATTAAGTAGACACATTTTGTAAAATCATATACATGAAGGTACTATAGAAATACTTTTTTGAAAATGATGCCTTTTGATATCTTGTGTATAGAGTTATCATATTTATAAAATATACCCATATATATTATATATATATATATTACTTCCTGTTCTCTTAGCTACACAAAACTTAAAATATAAACTGTCAATTTTTTACTACTCGAGAGAAGACGGCATACCATTCTTGTGTAAATGCATTTGATCGCGTTCTTGCACTCCTGGAATGCGTCGTACCGGTGATCGACAATACTACGACCCTCGGGAAATTTGGATCACGCCAGAGTAGTTTATCTAAATAGGCATATATATTCTTTTTTAATTTAATTGTGCTAAAAGTTTGATATGTAAAGACTTTATGAAAGTTAATTGCGTGATCTTTTCCAATTGTCGTGTATGCATAAGTAATATTTTTATTCAAACATTTAATTTTCAAAGCACAGTAACACGTGTGAATATGCATACATAATATAAAATATGTCAAAGCACAGTAACACGTGTGAATATGCATACATAATATAAAATTATGCATGTGATAATAGATAAATAATTAACAAATAAATGGCGTTTTGATATTTTGACATTACACCTAATGCACACTTTGCAGAACTAACCAAACAGAGAAATGTCAACAGTATATAAAAAGTCACAGCCCAGGAAGCACAATATCAACATTTCTCTTCGGGTGAACACCTGATTTGTGAATAGCGTATACATTTTGCTAGAAGTCGAAACAGCTCAAGTCTTTATCCCACACGTAATGACACGTAATGACACGTCTAAATGACAGTAAAAGTGTCGCACCACACGCATGACGAAATGAAACCTAATGCACGATAGCAGACGGTACATGTAAGTTATCTTTCATTTCTTTCGCTGGATCAAATATCCTGTGTGTCCCGAAAGACACACTGGTGTTCGCTTTAATTTAAACTAGATTCTGCCATCTGCTAAACAGCCTTACTCAGTTTCGCTAAGACAAACGTACGCTTTACAAAGGAATTCATTTCATTTAAACAATGAGTAACGCATAGTAATAAAATCCAGTGCATGCATATGTACTATTTGCCACATGCATTTTTCAATAGAAAATGTTCTTTTTTCGTGATTATGTCAACAAAAATCAATGATCGATAGGTTAAGTAAAGCGATAGCGTGCGTTTGAAAGCAGGATATGGTATGTTACTGGTCGAATTCTAATGTATCCTTACTGCATTTATAACTTAATAAACATACACAAGCACGCATACTTTAAGTCTTGCGTACTCATAAATACGAGCTTTTTACCGGACGCATAATTTCCTACACTTAGAAACAAACTACGTTTATAAATTAAATATAAAACATTTTAAATAGCATGCACACTTTCAAAATTTCGCTTCAATTTAGAATACAGACTAGCACTGTGTATATAATTCAGATTCAATAAAATAAAATAAAATAAACTAAATTATAATAAATTAAATTAAATTCATAAAGAAATAGGACGATACTTTCTATCAAAGCTTTAAAAATAAAGTTGTACAGCCTTGACACAGTTTGACGAAAAACAATACTAGCCATACCATTGTGCACCACGGACTCACTATGTCAGATACATGTTGAGAGGATAAACGATAAAGAGTATATTCCAGACAAAGGAACAGCTTTGTGTGTCTATCTATCTATCTATCTATCTATCTATCTATCTATCTATCTGTCTATATGTCTGTCTGTCTATATGTCTGTCTATCTATCTATCTAACTATCTGTCTATATGTCTATATGTCTGTCTGTCTATATGTCTGTCTATCTATCTATCTGTCTGTCTATATGTCTCTCTGTCTATCTATCTTTTTTCTTAATATCTGTATCTATATATCTATATGTCTGTTTGTTCGTCTGTCTATCTATCATGCAACGCCACTTAGTTACTGGATATTATTAGTAGTAATTAATTAATCATCCAAAACTAATTACAAGTGAAGAGAATCTTAATATATTTTATTAATGATCCTCCAGCAGACACCACTTGTCTCTCTCACTTGGCAGATATAATTGAGCTGTAAATATTTTCTCTCTTCCACAATGTTAAATTTAAATATTTACTGTCACACAATATTCCATAGGTGGAAATCTTACTAAAGGAGAAGATAACTCCCTCTTTAATCTATATGTAGCGTGCCACCATCCACCCACTTTCTTCTCCAGCATAAGAAGGTCAATATATGTATTCAATCAACAGTCAAATATACACATGACAAATACAATGACATAGATTCCTTCACTTCAGTTATTTCATAAAACCACAGTCAAATAATTCTTATAATTCACGGCCTTATGCATCAAGTACAATTTAACAATAATGTCAATACAAATCACAGGAAGGTCTTATCAGAGAATAGAAATGGAGTTATTAGAGATAAACAATAATAGGCTTTACATAACCTGATTCAGCACAGTGTTAACAGTTCTTTGCACACTTTGCCACATTGTCACAAATTATAATTGAGTTCAATTTCTATGTGTTTCTGTTCTCACATTGAAACAGATTCACTGCATGTTCTCTTGAATTCAACTTGGGCTTTTTCTTGCTGTACCATTTACAAACAGAACAGTAATTGTAGTAATTCCTAATACTTTCCAGTACTAGAAATATTCTCACTGTAGTCAGCATACTTTGCCCCATACATAAAGTAGAGTATAGTTTATCCTCTTCATCTCCCCACTCGCAGTGATCCATAGCCAGTGAACCAATAGATTCAAACAACACGTGAAAATAGGCAACTGGAAAGGCTGTGTGCTCACTGCAAAATATAATTAAGGAGCAAACCTAAAGTTCCAGTTAATCATTTTATAACTCCATTCTTTCCTACATTCAAGTCTCAACTTACAATTTCCTGCAATGGTATTTATTAGCCTAATACTGGCATACAGCATAATAAATAGAGCATATCAAAATAATGGCAAATGTTAGCACACTAACTACTAGCAGCATATTTAAACATTTGTAGAAATAATAGTCTACTCACATAATACATCTTTGTTTAATACACAAGTATAACATATCAATTGCAAAAGTACATGAAATATTTCTAAGTCCATTCTCTCTCAATCAGCCACCTAGCATACCATCAAGCTAATGGATGCTTTTCAAAAGTGGATTTCTTCTTTGCTGCTTCAAATTCAACATTATCAGAGGATATTTTTTTTTTACAGCAAGTACACTTTTTGATCTCAGACCTTGGCTGGTCTCGTTCTCATAAATCACAACCATTGGATAATAAAAATCTACTCACTGGTTTGCATTACATAAGTATTTTCTAGAACATTATCACCTCGAGCGTTTCCATCAACTCAGACATTTTCAAAATTACCATCATAAGGAGTGCCCAAAGTCGAGTTACTCTGACAATTTAACAATTTGGGCTAACAAAATACAAGCCCTGAATAGTTATTGGTTATGATTATTATTATGAATATAACTAATAATCATCTATAACGAATTACAAGTGATGAGAATATTAATTTATATTATTAATAATTCTCCAGAAGACACCCCCACTCGGCTCTCTCACTAGATGGATATGCGGGTGCTGTAAACCCTTTTCCCTGTTCAAAATCATTCAAGACAAGCATTCAGTCACACAATATTTCCGTAACTAGAAAGCCTCTTACCAAAGGAGAAGATAAATCTATCTTTAATCTATATTTAGCGACCCCCCATCCACCCACTATCTCTGCAACATATGGTTATCAGTATGTGTAGGAGGATTGTCACTGTCATTGATTATGCAAAGTGGGTCACTTGCTTTTAGCTATATTAGTAACATATCAGTAGCAAATGCGCTGTTCACCATTTTCTTGCATGTTGGATTTCTGGAAAAAGATGTTGTTCTATTTCGGGACTCAATTCATGAGCGAGTTAATGAAAGTGATTAATCATTTTTTTTTAGGGTAAAGCATTTTAAAATTACTCCTTATGATTCTATGTGCAATGGTTTAGTCAAAATTCTTAACTCTACACTTACCAAGTCCTTGTGAAAACAGTGTGTGGAAAGACCAAGTGATTGGGATATGGATTTGCCAGAACGTTTGTTTGTGTTGTACCATAATATTTGACTCATTTCTTGCTCTTCGGACTATTATACTCTAGTACCTTTAGGGGACCCATGTCTATATTATGACAATACTGGACAGAGATTGGACTAGCAGAATTCGTAAAAAGTATGTATCAGCACATGATTGAACTTGCAAACATTATTGATACTTCATGTCAAATTAGCAGCTGAGTAGGTACACAAAAATAAAGCTAGTCAAGTATGTCTGTATAACTGTAAAATGAAAGCATGTAACAGTGAATTCGGAATGCGTGTGTTGATACCTCTGCACCAAAACAAATGAAATTTATCAAGGTACGGATCCTATGAAGTTGTTGAAAAAAATTAAGTGGGTGCAATTTCTGAATTCAGATCAATCTAAAGTGAAATTTCTCATGCTAATCTGAGGAAAGCATTAAAGAACGCCCAGATAACATGGTCACTACTATTGTAATAGAGGACGATACTACCTCTGTACCTGATGCTTAATCCGTACCACATCCATGTTTAACAGATGTTGAAACTCTTAACGATGTTATTTTAAATCTGAAACCCTCAGACTCTGATGCTCAAAAGTTATGGATCATGATAAATGAATATGGCGATGTTTTTAGTGATAAACCTGGAGAAAGGAGTCTGTGCGAATATATCGTCGCACTATGGGAACATAATCCAATCTACATGAAGCATATACTTTACCTTATTCTAAACGGGATGCTGTAAGCAGGAAATCGATTTTATTATAGTCTTTGGTATGATTGAGAAGGCAAAATCCCCGTATAACTCTCCCACAGCCCTAGTTAAAAACAAAGGACGGCACACACTTGTTTTGCTTGGACTACAGACAGCTGAACAAGTTATTTTTTTCCACTGAACTAGTGCCTGAACCAGAGCATCTTTTCGCTCATTGCTCAGTGGAGCAAAATATGTTTCTAACCTAATCCTGAGAAACCTTTCTGGCAAATTGCAATCTGTGAAGCAGACAGGCCAAAATTTGCATTCAGTACACCTGGTGGATAATATCAGTGGCGGATAATGCCGTTAGGAATCTCATAGTGCCAGCTGTTTTCACTAAGATAATGAGATTGTTCATCGAATCCATGATAGAGGAATATGTCTCTAACTTTATGGACTAAATATTTGTGGCTACCCAGACCTGGAAAAACAGGCAACTTCTGTAACAAGAAGTTATTCTAGATTTGTAGGAATGTAACCCTACTGTTTGACCAACGATAATGTTTCTTTGGACATTTCAAATAATATTTGGGACACACAACGGGACAAGGTCTCCTGTGATCATAGGCATCATAAGTAAGAAAACGTGAACAGATGGAGGGACCCCTCTCCAAATCAAATGTTAAATCCTTTGTGGGGATGCTCCCAGTTACTACTGAAAATTCATTTCCACGTTAGGTGCCATTGTAAAAACTCTCATTGATTTGATGAGGAATGGTAAACCTGAGATAGTGATTTGAAGTGAGGAGTGTGAATCAAGCTTTGAAAGACTATCTGTCATGAGCTCCTTTCCTGCATTTACCTGATTTCAATGCGAAATTCGTACTCAGAACAGATGATAGCAATGCAGGACTAGGTACATACTGATGCAGAAACACAGTGTATACATTACATGCAGCTGAACATAATTATTTGACATCAGAGAAAGAATGTTTTAAAATTATCTGGGCTGTTCAGAAATTTCCAAGCCTACCTATATGACAAGTATTTGTCATTCAGACAGATCATCAACCTTTCACCCACTTAGCACAGTTGACTAAAGCAAATGGGCATTTGACCAAATGGTCATTGATACTGCAACAGTATAGATATACAGTAGAAGTCATCAAACGCTCTGACAATATAGGGACTGACTATTTGTCCAGAGAAGTAGAAATGGAAGTGTAAATGTCCATTACATAAGTCTCTGTAAATAATGTGAAACATTTATATAAATATTCTTTATCTTCTCTACTGTAGAGAGGAAGGGATAATCGTATCCAGAGTTTACTTATATGATGCTAACATGATTATATATGTTGTATTCTATCATGATAAGTAGAAAAGAAATAATGATAATGTATATGATTCGCATTTTATTTCCTTTAGTGTGGAGACATCATGGGTCATGTCTCTAATTTATAACAAGTAACATTATAGTGATTTTTTGTCCTGATATCTCTTTACATATGGCTAGATAACATAACTGATTATATCCCAACTTATAATGAAACACATTAATATGATATTTGATGCTTAGTGATTATTAAGGCATGTAATATATATTATGTTTATTTCTGAAACATATTGAATTATGTATGTTTATGACTTAATACCCACATAATCTTTTGTCTCATGAAGTAATTATTCATATGTCTTAAAACTGACATATTATTTTGTTGTATCTTTTGAATATTTATTTGATTCGTATTATGGTGACATTTTGCTGGTCTTGTTAGACTATCTATCAGACAAAAATAAATTCAAAAGCTTCTATAACATTTTGTAAACGAAAAGCTTCTTCTCTTGGCCATTTTTATGCTCTGTAAATTTGTCATTTCGACGCAGAGATTATTACACGATTATGTTATTTCGACCATTTGCAGATTAAGGATCTATGGTGAAACCCCTTAAATTGAAAGTTTGAGATGTTCCATCGACAATTGCTGGCTTTCACTACTTTGGAAATATTCAACTGAGAATTCAAACAGGAGTTGCAACAGCAATGGCGAGCACTGGTAAATTTGGACTCAACAATCACATTACCCCCCCCCCCAAGTTTTATTTTTTTTAAATTTGAACACAAATTATATATGTCTTTACTAATGTTCTAGTTTTTAACAGATTTATTTTTTGCCATTTCAAAACTCTATCAGAAGTCACTTCGTGCTTGTGTTTCGATTACCATGGCAACTTAAAAATATTCCATGGAATGATTCTCAAATGGAAAGTTCCTGTCACTTGGTAAACAATTGTACCATCTTCAGTAAATGAGTTTTTAATATTAGAATACCCTTTTAAACATTTTAAACACCTTTAATTATAAAGCACGTGCATACATTGCTTTGCATCATTTAAATTCAAAGACTAGTAAACATTTTATTGAAGTAAACATACGTGGGTTTAAAAACACACAAATGCATATTAAGAAAAATATTATAATTTTAAGACGGACATATCATACTGAATAAAGATAGTACAACAGAGCACCTCTGAAACTGTATACTGATTGAATCTAAAGCCTTTAAAGTGAAACAAAGAGTTACCATTACATACTTTGCATGAAGTGACTAGCTAACTCACTGAAGTTTAATCTTATTTATATTTTCTTGCAATAGGTCAAGCTGTAGTGCGCTATCCTCATGATGCTGCTGAACCCAACGAGATAAGTCTGAAGGTAGGGGACATCATCTGTATCTTGAACACAAACCTGGAGAAGATTGGCTGGTGGCAAGGTGAAATCCATGGCAAGATTGGAGTCTTTCCAGCGAGCAAAGTGGAACTTCTTCCTCGAAATAACCGTGTAAATGCAGTCTTTTTTATTTTCTTATTGAATTCTATAAATGTTTGTAAATCTTGAAACAAAGTATTCGTTTATCATTGTAATATTATTATTTGTACCGATTCGTTTCAATAGATTTAACGCAACTTCCTCTTATTTAAACCGCGCTTCTTAATGGATGTAATCCAGAGTTAATTCTAGCGTGGTTCAATAATATATTTTTTGAGGCATGTCATTTACAGAGCATTCGCAAGAAAATGGTTTCAATTAATTCAAGTATAGACAAACTGATTTAAAACTATTAACCGAAACATCTAAAGCTGTGCGATATTTGTTCAATTAAATAGTTACCGTCGAAACCTTGTAATTAATATGTCAACAGTTTTTCTCATTTAAAAAATAGCTCGTTAGTTCAAGTTGCTCGTATAGATTTCAATATCAAATAATTCTTTACTTTAACTAAATAAAATTATACAATACAAAACACTGCTAGCGTTGCGTTGCTCCCAGTTTGATAAATATATTCTCATTTATATCTGTAAGTTAGTTTAGCTTGCCATGACATAGACAATTTTATCCGAACTAGCGTCGAGGTCTCAGTTCACCAATATACGCATATCAATTTCATTAAGTTAGTCTTCAAACTGTACATGAAATTGGATTAATTTTACTCTCTAGGTAAATCTTATTCTCAGTTTATCTTTGTCAAATACATACTATTAATTCTACATATACATATTATTAATTGTGCATATGCACGAGTTTCATTTAAGTAAATTGAAGGCAAGTGTGCTAAATATGTCTTCCACAAATACATACGTTCATATTGCAGAAAGATTCGAACCCTCGACAGTCCATTGGCAAGACTGCGATACTAAAGCCTTTACCAAAGCCAAGAACAAAATTCTTAGCGGCCGCCAAGACAGATGACAAGTCTTATAGCGATAGAATACAGCAACCAGGTAATTCAGCAAATTACTTACAAATAATGGTCGACATATGATCGCATACATTATACAAATTTAGCGCGGTAAAGTAATTATATCTTATGGCTGTATGGTGTTATGTATTCTAGACAAGGTCGGATTGAAGCAGAAAACCTTTAGTATCAAATATGAGATTAATCGCACACTAAATGAATGTAATGATTACAACAATCTGAAAAAATTGGCAATTATTTTATGGTCTTTAATTTCGACTCTTGCTTCCAGGAGCACACGGAACCACATTTGGTGTCAAAGAGCAGTGCTTCCCTGAAGAAACAACAATTTACAAAGAGGAATATTGTCTTTCTCCCAGCCGACATAAATTTGTCTGTCTGTTCTGGCAGCAGAAACTGGACTTAATAGCAGCTTCTCTGTCCGAATTCAGAGTCCAGATCTGCAGAGAGAATGATTTGGACGATGTGATCTGTGCCACAGGCTCCGAGAAAGGGTTGAATTTGCTCAAGAAAGAACTGCAGAAATTAGGTGAACAAATTTTGTGTCATGCCATTACAGTGAAAGACCCCAGAATTGTGAGTTTTTTCAGCAAAGAGGACAACTGTAAGCAACTTGACATTTTTCAGCGCTGCAGTCATTGTGTGTTGGGACTTTACGAAGAGATGAATGTTCTACAGGTTTGTTGAGTTATTTGTGTTCTTGCTTTGTTTGGATTTCAATTTAAGCACTAAAAAAATAAAGTTTGCCATCATCAAACCAACTGAATAAATTATATAATAATTATATATATATTTATCTTTCTGTGTTGTTGTTGTTGATTATGATGGTGGTGATGATTTCAGGCATAGCTCAATTTTATTTTCTAGTCATATTGATTAATATATATGCTATTGAGGTAAAATAATAGAATAGTATAGTTTATTGGGGTAGAATGTTAAGTAGTGGTTGTGTCTTAGCTTAATAATTAATAAGACGAATGCAGACCTTTGGAAAGAGATTTTTTTAATTTGTTAGATAAGTGCCAGATCAGTGCAAAACTGTGGTGTTTACCTTTACAACTAAGGTTAACGCTAGAAAGAGTACAGGTAGACTACTCCTTCAGTCCAATGTCCACGATTGAGAGGTGTAATATATCATAAGTGGAGAGATGATATTCTGATAAATTAAGAGGCACCCCTCACTGTAAAATACGTGTCACACCTATTATTTCAGTGTTCAATGTGATGTGGTTACCATACTCATCATATTCAATCAGTTAGACACTGAGCTTCTCAATGTTACATATTTTTACATATTACATCTCGGTCAGAGTGGCATATTCAATAACCCAACACTAATTAGCATCTTCCATGCCGTATGCACCCACGCCCACACTTTGCATCTCCAATCGTTGTCACAATAATTTATAACCAATAACAGAAGAAATAATAACACTTTTTCTCAAATAGTATTGGTCTGTGGCAACGTTAAATAATTGACACATTTATGCTTAAAAATAAGAACAGTTTGTAATCAAGTTGCTGATAGATGCAAAATAATTTATACTAGAACTACTGTTTATATCTAATTGACTTTAGTCACACTATGATGACACTATCAATGATTTCATACGTGAGAAGTGCGTGAATGACACACCAGTGTTTGTGCTTGCTTGATTTTAATCGATAATGGAGTGATTTTTTCCTTGCTTAATTAATTGCATTAATGATTGCAGTACATTGTATACTCTCCACATGTATGATTTCATTAACTTAAATTGTTGTTCAGGTAAAAATGTCCAATAGATATCAAAATGCAGGTGAGAAGGATTTGATTCGTGACATGAAAATCCTAAAGAGTCTACAGTTGCCCGATGACGTGGCCTTGTTCTTATTACATGGTGACGTCATTCACGCCAAGGTGGATATCATAGTCCTTGAAATGAATAAGAAAATGGCAAGTTTTCGAGATCTTGCACTTAAAGGTAATATACTATTTTATCAAAAATGAAGCTCTTCGAAAGATTAATGTTGCTTAAAGTAAAAAATAATTAAACTGTTCTTTAGAGGCAATGTTTTCTCCATCATTTCTATTTCTTAAAATCACTTTACTTCACACACACACACACACACACACACACACACACACACACACACACACACACAGAGTCAGAGATTTTGTCTATGCACAAGTGCTTACGTTTGAGCAAATTATTATGCACGTAATATTTGCATTTAGTGTACTTTAGCAGAACTAGATGTGCGTTATAATGACTATATCAATTTATAGACAGAAGAGTCATTACATTCAGTCGAAACTCTTTCAATTAGGAAATATACTTCATCAAAGCAAAACACACACAAATTAACATTAAAGCAAGACAATAGCAACATTAAACCAATACAAATATAAATTTACTTTAAATCAAGACATATGCAAATTAACATTAAACCAAGACAGTGACAGCATTAAACCAAGACGTTCAAATTAACATTAAATCAAGATATACACAAATTAATATTTAACCAAGACATTTTCAAATTCACATTAAAGGTTTTGTGGCGGGAGACGTGTCTGTGAGAAGTCCAGGTCCAGGTCATTGTTTCTGCAATTTCATCATCGATGCCGTGAGCAGCATTTACACAGATGGTAAGAAAAGGGAGGCAACATGTCTCTTTCATACAGTCTTCTGTTGTCTGGAAATTGCGGACATTTATACCTGTAACAGTATCGCCATTCCAGCCTTCGGTGTTCACTCAGGTTATCCGGTAGCAGAATGCACCCGCCTGGTGGTGGAAGCGGTGAAAACGTACGTGAAGATCAGAAGTCATGGAAGTATAAAGAAGATATATTTATGTGCAGACAATTCGAACATACTCCAGCAGTTTTGCACTTCTATACAAAAGGTCTTCCCTCAGGAAACGTCCGCTTTACTCTTCCCGCATTGCAAAAGTAAGTTGAAATCATTGCAAGTAATGTACGATCATAGTTATATACATACGAGCATTTTAAGATTTGGTAACTTCTTTTTCTCCAGTCAAGCTTGAATAACTGATTTCTAGTTGATGCTTTCTCCGTTCAATAGCTTTTTTCCAAGTACTAATTTCTGTTCGGTGTTAGACCTTTGGAGAAAGTGACACACTAAGCTATAGATAGATAGATAGATAGATAGATAGATAGATAGATAGATAGATAGATAGATAGATAGATAGATAGATAGATAGATAGATAGATAGATAGATAGATAGATAGATAGATAGATAGATAGATAGATAGATAGATAGATAGATAGATAGATAGATAGATAGATAGATAGATAGATAGATAGATAGACAGTATATGTGTGTATTTGTAGCTAGGATTATTCTCGCATCTAAAAGAATTGATTATGTTATTCCGTATATCTATAGTCTTCAGTGTTTATCTAACAGCAGAATACTCGATTTCTTTTCTGTCTCTTTGTTACGCCGCAAAGACTTCTTCCAACTGTGCGATCTCACAACTGTAAAGGCTGCAAAAAGCCTGTATCATCGTCAGATAAGTTCAGTCTGAACATTCCGAAAGCAAAGTTTAAGTCTTAACCTTATTTTATTTATCAGGGTCGTTCTATTTGGAATTTTTGTTGCCTTTTAAAATGAGATTCAAACAAACCATTGTTCTTGCTAGAGATCTCTTATTTCATCAGAAAGAATAGCATTTCTTTCTTCTTTTTATTGTTCGTTCTAGCTCTATATTTTCACATTATTTTTGTTATGAATTTATATTGTAAACACTGTTACTGCTATGCTATTTGTAAATTTATGTTAATATAGTTGCCTGTTGCATATTGCCACAATGTTTGTGGATTCATTGTGTTTTTATTATTTAGCTTATAGTTTTTGTAAGTTTTAAATCTCTTGCATATTAAGATTATGTGCATGATGTGAATAAATTAATAATAGTGTTTGGAGGTTTCATGAGATTAGATGCTCTAGTAGTAGTAGAAGAGAAATATTAGTAGTTAAGGAAATATAGTGGTGGTAGTTGTAGTAGTAGTAGTAGGAGGAGGAGGAGGAGAAGTAGAAGTGGTAGTAGTAGTGGTAGTAGTATTAGTAATAGTGATAGTAGTAGTAATAGCAGTAGTAACAGTAGTAGTAGTAGTAGTAGTAATCGTGATAGTAGTAGTAGTAGTAATAGTAGTAATAGAAATAATAGTAGTATTAGTAGTAATAGTAGTAGTAGAGTAACAGTAGTAGTAGTAGTAGAATTAGTAGTAGTGGTAGTAGTAGTTATAGTAGTAGTAGTAGTAGTAGTAGTAGATGTTATAATTCTATACACTAACTTTTTTTGACAGGGAGAAGTGAACAAATTTCATTCAACGACATATTTACGACAAACACCAGTCTCCACAAGGTGATCAAACTTCATGTTTATGCTGAGAACGAGGAAAACATTAGAAAATTGTTAGACTGTGTTACTGGACTAACAGTACCCATTATCAATTTAAGTGGAGATACAGAAGCATGACATTTTTATAAGTTAATTTTCTGCCTGACGAAAAATAAATTACACGCTTACTCGCAAATTCAAATCTCAAAATAAAATGTATATTCTGTATTTCTTTTGACACATCTAAGGAGTATTTGGTTGCAAATGAATGAATCAAAATCCATCAGTTTATTTTGTTTCCACGATGTAAAACAATGACATAGAGCAAAATTAATAAGATTGTCACATGCAAGGTTCTGTTATCTGGAAACGTCACGCTTTGGTGCTAACCGCATGCGCTAGGCTACCAACAACCAAAGATGAAAATAAAATACTTTTACCTCTAAGTTAGACATGGATAACAAATAGCACACGAAGGCTTCGTTCAAATAGATGTTATAGTTCACAAGGGCTCATCCTCAGCAATCGACCGCCAGGATTTTGACTTTATAGCCTTGGGCATTCAAAGGATAAACAAAATTCTGGACAGTTATTGTACTTCATCGCTCACGCGAAATCACGAGATAATACTTTATACACAAAGGTCTACTTAGAACTTTTATACACACAAAATTACTCCCACTGAAATAGGCCTCACACAGTAATCAAGCTATAACCTTTATACACAAAATTACTCCCACTGAAATAGGCCTCACACAGTAATCAAGCTATAACCTTTATACACAAAATTACTCCCACTGAAATAGGCCTCACACAGTAATCAAGCTATAACCTTTATACACAAAATTCCCACACCAGTTAAATCGGATGCACGCAGTAATCCGACTAGCGAGGCTGACTTTGAGACTGTCAAAAACTTTATTTCATTTGTCATCACTGACGTTTTCCCCCTCAGAGGCCGCGGTAGACTTTTTCATCGTGAGATGTTCTCAGTCCTCGGTTGCTTTTGAGGGGACTTTCTCTCCTCGCTGTTTTCTGGAGAGGTGAAGATAGGTTGGTGTTGCGTTGGTGGTGGTGGCTGTTTTTTGTCGCTTGCCAAGGTGGAGTGCTGTGCCATTTTTTTTTAATAATTCTTTTGTTTGCGTCGTTGAGTTGTGTTCCGGTTGAAATATGTATCTATTTCTTGTATCTGGTGAATGTAACGTTGAAAGTTGCGTTATGTAGAAGTATGTTTTCGTAACGTGTGACTTGTAGCGTTGTTTCTTGTAAAACATACTGATTTCAATTATTTCAACTATTTCAATTATTTAAACTATTTTACTGCATTTACAAACTTTGTATGCGTAAGTTTTAAATTTGCGGTTTTTTATTTATTGCATTGGAGAAAGGAAGATAATCCAGCTAAAATATAGAGAGCTGTAGTTTGGAATCGTGAGACTGTGACATTGCCAATATACGTAAAAGAGAACTAAAAGAATACTGTCTACGAGTAAATGTTTGAGAAACTTGTATTTTAATTGTTTCTTGCATTGTATTTTCATGTATAAGTTGGTTGCATTCTTACAATTCTAATGCTGTGATAAACTGTTATTTGTTTAGCTAATTGCTTTGTTACATAATCGGATCCAGCAATAACAGTAGTTCAACGAAATAATATTAGCATTTTATTTTGGTGTATGTAAATTTTAAAAATAAATTGATGAACACCTTGTAAGTATGTATGTGTATGGGGAATGTTTTCATAGCACGTATGTTTGGGGAACGTGTGATAGTGATGTGAAAGACATTAGAGACTGTCAGGACTGTTCGAATATATCAAAAATATTACGACAATAATGTTGTATCACCTACTTTTAATTTTCGGGTTTGAGACTTCTTTACACAGTATTTGTTGGTCAACCGCTCCAGTCGCTCGTTTGCCCCCAGAGGAAGGAATTCCTCACAAATAAAACATAATAGACAGGAATGAGAAACAGTTACGATGATTACACTGGATGAATTTACGTAAAGTGAAGGTAATGACGCAAGACAGGAGAAAAATTAACAAATATTTATATAAAAGAAAACAAGAACAGAAAAGAAAACAATTACAAAGTCCACATATTACAATTCCCACAATATCTATCATAGAAAAGCTTAGCCTTCCCTAGCTATTTAGATTTTTCCCGGACCAAGTTCATAGATTCTCTTCTCATCTCACGATTACCAAAATAGTCTCGCAAAGTTTCCGACAGTTCACTATTAATAGAATATTTTACACGGTTAAGAAACCATTCCCACACTCCTGGCCAATGTACTGTTTACTTATCTTTGTTACACTGGTGGAGTCTCAGCACTGTCACAGCGCTTCTCTGGCTGTGTAGACTTTTGTAGACTTGACAGCTGATGCACTCAAGCAATGTGATGCCGCAAGACAAGAAGAGGAGATGGGATGCAACCAAGATGCAAAGCAACCAAGAAGATAAGGTGCAACAAGATAAAATCCTGCAATTAATCAATGCAGTAATCAGAGATGGCTAACTTTAACTATGTTGTGCTCCTTATATCAATGTTAAATCATTTTCGTTCAGTTAAACCAACGGACTGGAAAGTCATCTGTAACAGCCTACGGATTTCCTTAAAAATCTCATCTGCTCTCTTTTATAGCCTTCTGGCTATATATTCATACATATCTCCATTACTTCAGAATCTGGGCTTCTCGCTACTCACGTGGGTATGTGTCTTGGACTGTGAGAAAAAGCAAATATGAAGAAATTGTTCTCCCTATTTAAAGACTGGCCACTTTGACCTAAGGATCAAAGTTACTTCCCATGCTGACTCATTCGTACGGGACTTCTGAGTCGGTCTTTTATTGAACGCTCCAGCTTCAAAGACATCTCTATCCATCCCTTGCTTTCCTTTGACAACTATTTACGGCCTTCACGAGTTTATTACACTGGCCACTAAACTCTAGGGTTCACGGTCAATGTTACTTTTCTCTACACCCAGGTGTGTTTACTACAATTGACTGGTCGGATTTCCGTTTGACCTTGGCTCATAACTGATTGGCACTTTGGATTACTGGAGATTGAAAGGATGCATTTAAGTTTAACTGATCACTCCTCAGGGATCTAGCAAACATTTTGATTGATAGTGACGTAATAATCACGTCAAAGCCTGCACCTTGTACTGACTTCCTTGTACATTTGCTTTTGAATTTTTCCTCTTCTATATTTCCTTTCTAATACTTATCAATGGGAATCCGGGCGAGATTTATAAATAGTCTGACAGCATTTCGTCTGTATCAAATGCCCCTTTCAAACTAACATGCAGGAGTCTTTCATCCAGCGTTATTTAAAGGGAAGTAGCGGATCGCGAACAGATCAACTGTATAATAGTTAAAGCGGGTAAAACTCCGAACTACTATATGGGTTTTCTCTGTACATGAAGAGGGCAGCGAAAGGTAAAAGTGACATTCGTTGTCAGTCTGCAAATCTGCTTTAAATTTCCATACATCTTAACAAAACAATTGCACTGAGGACGATATGATGTTATTATAATCAATTAATGAATAGCCAGAATCTGATTGACCTCTTCCATCAAAATACTTGTGAAGTGGGAACATTGATAAGTCAACACGGTTTTGAGAAAACTACTCATGAGTATGTATGGAACATAGACTCAGCAATTCGACAGCTGTCAGTGTTTCTTGTTATATTCTCCAGATACTGGGTAGGATAGTGAGTGACGGTCAGAATAAATCGGTTCTTCTGCATTTTTATGGACAACTGTGTCGATGGTCACTCTCACATGGCAGGCGCCCCTCCTTAGGGCACAACAGGAATAGTATGCCTACTTCTCTGTGTGCCATGTACACACACTACAAGATATCATGCATCACTGCATGCCACTAGTTATTTTAGACCTGTGAGTGCTATTAATCCACTTTGGGCCGCTTAAAAAACTGTATGACCCAATTCTAAACCTTGTGGTCTCTCGTAGCCGGTATAAAAAGTTGTGTACTGCTACCGATCGTGTAGCAAGACGCTGCTAGAAGTAAATGGAAGAGTCAGCGGTAAGGGAGTGAGTGTCACGTCAAGAGAACGTTGTAAGTAGAGGGGTGGGTCTCATGATTTAGGGCTGTCAATATCGCGTCGTCTAAAAGGTATTTATAACTGTTGCCACTAAATGTTGTCATTCAGCGCTGTCACTGAATATTGTCACTAAATATCACTCAATGCTGTCCCTAAATATCAGTCAGTCATGTCAATAAATATCACTCAGTTCTGTCTTAAATATAGGACCGACAGACGAATGGATGGATGGAGAGAGAGAGAGAGAGAGAGAGAGAGAGAGAGAGAGAGAGAGAGAGAGAGAGAGAGAGAGAGAGAGAGAGAGAGAGATTTCGTGTGCTACTTTCACTTAACTCGCACCCGCAGTTACAGGCGGGTACACAGCGATGTCATTTTACTGACTCACTCACTAGATAGAATAATAGACAGTAATTGGTTCGCCCCCAGTTTCTCTTAATCATACATATTATGGTGTAGACAGTTTGATAAAATAAACAGAATAGTCTGGTGAATGAACTGATGCCGTTTATTTTGTTGGCGATTTTTCTCATTAAACGCATATCTAATTTATTGTTCAGCTTCTGAAATTTATATACGCTTGTTACTTATTTTTGTAGGTAAATGAATGAGGAATAACAGCAATAAAAGTATAAGTCTATTATTATATATTTATACATTTTAATAAAATGAATATACGGATAATTTTAATTATTTATGACCAAAATACTGATTGTACATTTTAAAAAGAAGGAAAAATGAAAAGTGTTTGATTAATTTATAAACAGCCACTATATTACTGAAATATAACAATATATTAAAAGGAAACCAAAATAACAATTAAATATTACAGCAAATAATGAATCAGCAAAGACTTTAAGTACTATCACAAGTACAAGCAAGTTTGCACCATTTTTGTTTTAATCAGAAAGTTCAAGCGTGCATTATATAGCAGATACTGGAACAGTCTTCAAAATATGTATAGAAACTAATTAATAAATCAATCTTATTATATAATTTATATAGCTTTGCATGCTAAATAGTGAAAATTGTTTCTTCAACAATATAATATCCCTAATTATGATGTATTATGCAAACTTAAAAGTTTGACTGCAGATAATCAAAAAGTAATTTCTGTTTCACTGAAATCATAAATATGTATCACATTCAGTACACAGCTAATTGATAGTGGTGGTTCTGTCTTCTTCCTCTAAAGAGCATGTGATGGGGCCAGGAAGTTGTCGGCCATGCATAGAGAAGTAGTTTCCCCCTACGTATTAAAGGATCCCGACCACACCAGATAGATCACTTTAGAAAAATTCATGAAGGTGCTTGAGGCTCCTTCTCTCTCACTTTTGTCATCACTCACAACAGCACCGAACAAGCAAATACCAGCAGAACAAACACCACAATCAAGAAAAGCAACCAAAACAATGGTTAAGGATAAACAGGGAAAGATTGCCTCTTCACATTAGACAAACTAAGCCAGCCAACAACAACAGACAGATAAGAAAACGTAGAGACAACACCTACCATCTCCACCACCACTAACAGCAAAAAGAACAATAACAACAACGATAACAGAGGTAAAAAGATGACCACAATATCAGCAGTGGGGATTTTTTAAACACCACATTGCAGACATGATCCAACTGATTCTTGATCAAATGTATTGGCCTCCACTCCCTGCCTCAAAATAGCCCAAAGCATCTGGGACACCAACAATATTTCAAAAAGCTCAAGAAAAATTGTCATCAACCACCACCGTAGTAATCTACGGGTGTCTGGGAATGCTACAGGCCATTACCGACCAGACAACATACAAACGTAAATGTCATGGACCCAACAGGCCTACATCTATCATCGTCACCCTTAGGAACCTTCCCCTATCTTATGTCTATCTTCATCAACATCACTCCTACAGAGACACACCTATGCCAGGCAGTGAGCTCGGCCCAGACCGAAACTGCCATCATCGTAAGTTCATCATGAGGTGGGTCGCTCAATATCAAAGCCTCGCTGATGGAGGGGGGTACAAGATGTTTTCTCTTGCTGTATTTGCACGTATACAAATATCAACATATTATATATAAATCAAGACATGACATGAATAATGTAAATAGTAATTTACTTTTCGTTAGATGTTTAGACTTCAAATATAAATGTTACTTACTATATATATCATTTACTTATTTGCTATTATTAGCTATCATAATTTATAAGAATCTGTTGTCTAAATGACTAATTAATTACTGTTCACAACCAGTGAAAGGCAATTATCTATTTCAATAGAAGTTTTAAATTCAATTTAATATATATATATCTGAATATCAGTCTGATTTTCTATATGTCTACCTCTCTCTCTCTCTCTCTCTCTCTCTCTCTCTCTCTCTCTCTCTCTCTCTCTCTCTCTCTCTCTCTCTCTCTCTCTCTCTCTCTGTAAACGATCCTCGAAAAATCTGGGTCACACCCGGATTGGTTACTTAAGTGTTTACACGTTCATATGTTTTTATTAATTTGTGTATAATAATGTATTAAGAAATTTTTAAAAATAAATAAACGTGACAACTGAATTACGCTATCTTCGATTTTTTGTTTACTTTAGTTGTCGTCCAAATACATGTGTATATTTTATAATTCAGTCGATTCAGTTGTGTAACACAGTAACATACATAAATATTGATATATATTTCAAACGTTATGCAGTTTTACAATAAACAAATAAATATAAATAATAAAAAATGACTGGTATTATAATATTGTGACATTTTAAATAACGAACATTTGGCACAAATAACCATCAGTCAGAGAGGCGTTGTGGATATATAAAAAGCTGACAGTCAAGGAAGTAAAACTGAAAATCTCGTTTACACTAGAAGGTAAACGATGTGTGAATAACGTGTTCGGTTTGTTAAAACAGTAGAGCTAACGTCTACACACCACACGTAATAACACGTCTTAATGGCAGTACATGCAGGATATAAGGACGTTACATGTCCTTACCTTTGACATGTTTCGCTGGATCAAATTGGATTGTGTGTCTCGAAAGACATACTGATGTGCATTTTTTCTGATTTCAACAATTGCAGGATATAGTTTTCAGTGTCACTAAGGACAAGGTAGGAAATCATTTTAGTTAGACAATGAACCTAGCACAATTTTTATCTCCAGTGTACATTTATATGCTATTAGCCATATGCATGTCTCAGTAATGTCAGAAAAAGATATTTTCATGAAAGATTATGCTAGAAAAATAATCAATACGCTATAAACACAGCGAAATGCATAGCACGTACTTTAAACCTGAATATAGTGTTACTGATCGATAGACTTGTGTACCATAAATATTCCGGCAACGCGTAGCGTAGAATGTATTTCAAAATGGACAGAGTGTGTTACTGACTGAATTTCTTATGTCTAGTGTTATGAAACCTGTGTGCCATAAATATACCGGCAACTGTTTACCTCGAGTAGAAATACCGGAAGACATTAAGCAACAAACTACATTCGTTCACCTGAATAGAAACGTTAGCGATATAATGCACAAATTCATGCATTTAGCTACAATAAAGAATGCACTGTTATAAATAATACCAGAAGATAAATAAGATTGAAAATAAAAGATTCTCAACTTAATTAAAAGTAATTCATTGAAGAAATGAAAATGTTATGCGGAGAATGGCGGAGAAATGCTGAGATTCACCTGAAATCTGTAGATTTATAAAGACAGGCATTCACTGAAATCTGTAGATTTATAAAGACAGGCATTCACTGAAATCTGTAGATTTATAAAGACAGGCATTCACTGAAATCTGTAGATTTATAAAGACAGGCATTCACTGAAATCTGTAGATTTATAAAGACAGGCATTCACTGAAATCTGTAGATTTATAAAGACAAGCATTCACTGAAATCTGTAGATTTATAAAGACAAGCATTCACTGAAATCTGTAGATTTATAAAGACAAGCATTCACTGAAATCTGTAGATTTATAAAGACAAGCATTCACTGAAACTACAAAGCCCTTTATTATAAAATAAAATACAACTGTTGCATTCTTGGCCTAGACTGAAGAAAATAATTTCACAGTGTTCACCACGGACACAGTACGACAGCGTTCTCTTTGATAGATGTTGTCAACGGCTTAAGAACAGATTATTTGTGACTCATCTAAATGTTATTGGGAAGGAGAGTCTATCTATCTATCTATCTGTCTGTCTGTCTATCTATCTATCTATCTGTCTATCTATCTATTTATCTATCTGTCTGTCTATCTGTCTATCTATCTATCTGTCTTTCAGCTTGATTGTTATAAACACACGACATGCATCCAATTAGATGACAGCGTAAGCAAATAATCAAATTAATGCTCCTAATCGTGTCACTCACTCCAAATCCATTTTAGGGGATCTCGATGTATCTCTTTTCCTCTCTGTAATTAAGGTAATACTCTTATTACATTTATATAAAACCTACATAAATCTAGTTGAATGTTTCTTATATTTGTGTGTATTAATCTCAAACTGTACAATTATAACAATTCAAATTATTGATGCATAGATAGATAGACAGACAGACAGACTGACAGACAGACAGATAGATAGATAGATAGATAGATAGATAGATAGATAGATAGATAGATAGATAGATAGATAGATAGATAGATAGATAGATAGATAGATAGATAGATAGATAGATAATGTTGTTTACTTAAGATATTCTAGTTTATTAATGTTTTGCAGTAAACATAAGTTATATTAAAATGGTATTTCTATTGAGTGATCTTTTGTTATTTGATCTTTTCGTCCTTTATTAGAGTTACTTTAAACACTTCTGTAGTAGTATCCATTACATAAACCATATTATTTACTTGTCTTGAATTGTGTCTGATTATTGTAATGACTTGATAATCCAAGTTTAGCAGACATTAATTCAACAAACAAATTACTAGTGTTAGCCCCATGTCTTGTACATACGGATGAAGGAATTGATCGGGCGGAAACCGAATGTTATTTTCTCTAAGATAACGACAACAGAAATTCTCATCCCTGAAGTTGTCCCTTTGAGCCAGTACCCGAACCTGACATTTTACTTAAAATATTCAGCTTACTTTTAGTTTTGTTGAATTGTTGTACAGGAGGTTGTGGGTCAGATTATGAAACTATTGATAATAGTTTGCAATTCTTCTGCTATGCATACTTGAATAAATACGTTTATTTAAATGAATAGTTCCATTAATTAGCAGTGTTACATCTCATCAATTTATCAAAAACATTTTCAAAATTTATTAACATTCTTAATAATCGCATAGCAGACACAGTTTAAACCTTTAGACAAATAATTATTTTACATTTTCAACAAGTACTTAAGCAATGTAATAAATATATTCATTACCCAGCCCAGATAATTATACATACTTTTACTGTAAGCCATAATTTACAGTCATCGTATACCAGAGAATTATGTACGATCAATCATATCAGCTTGTTATTAATTTTTTTTGGCTTATATTCTTCCAGCGTCGTTTTCTGTCAGTGTAGTTATCTGTGACAATGATGCTTTCTGTCAATGTTATTTATATCAATATTTATTTTGTCATATGTTTTTTTCTTCTGTAAACATTTTTATTTTGTCAGTATTCTATCACTTAAGTAATATGTCAATATTGCCGTTTATCTGCGAACATTGCTCTCTGACAGTGAAGTTTTCAGTTAATATTTGCTATTGTTTCTGGGTTTTTGAAAATGTCTGCCTTGAATAATTTGAGCTGTGGGTACCCAATGCTGAAATTATTCATAGAGTGTTATATTGAGAGTCTGCCCAAATAGTTCAGATCTTGCACTGGCACTATGTTGATGTGGTATATCCTTAGTTAGTAAATAATTCATTATTCACCACAAGACACCTCGCAACATATTTCACTCTCGAACAACTGAACAGGAATTGACTGCCCCAAACAAAGCAAAACCATGTTTGCCATGTTACGGGAAGTTTACGTTTGCACATGGACATTAACTATAAGCAGCATGACATTACATTAAATGTTTTATATGCAACAAGATAAGAATTTGATACATCAATTTCTCTTTTATAATTGTAAATTAACTATGAGATGCATACGATATTACTTTAATCGATTTGTTTGTAACAAGAAAAACATTTAATACAACAATTCTATCGTTTACAGTTGCGCATTTACCGTAAAGGCACGTAAATTACGATAAGCGATTTGTTGTCAACAACAAAGAAATTAATACAACAATTATTCCTTGTGTTTTATAAAGCTGTGCACAAAAGAAGAGCGCCCAAGATGGAAGATATAAGAGAAGAAAGTGAAGGTAAATCAGACTTGGAGTTGACTAAACTATTTAAGACTTCAAAGATCCAATAATCAACATTTCCAAAGAGAGGGTAGTATTTTCTTTAATTGTTCTGTTTCTCTATGCTGGTTCTGACTTACAAGGAATACAAAATACCTTTCAAGTTCATCTATGATTTACAAATTTACCTAATGTGCTCCTCTTATGTGTACACATTATCTTAGATTTCAATTCAGTCTTACACGTATTATATATAATTATTAAACATCATCCAAAGTGAACGTCAATGCAACACATATACAATATTTAGCACGAATGTTCTAACCATAGAAATATCTCTGGATGGCTTATAAAGTTTAATTATATGTGCTTAGTTTCTAGTTATAAAATATTAATAACACTCAAAGCAGGAAGACTGGTGAATGTTTCACTCAATTACATTTCAATGTAAGGCAATGAAGAGAGGGATTACTTCCCCTTGATAAAGAAGTAACGTCACCGGAAACTGAGGCAGTGCCTCAGATGACGACGACGGACAACGGAGGATGACAGCCACAGCAAATAGTGACGTCAACACATTTCATTACATTTACCCAAACTTTATAACATGGCGGACCAGTACGACGCCGTAGGTCCATCTCTCTCTCTCTCTCTCTCTCTCTCTCTCTCTCTCTCTCTCTCTCTCTCTCTCTCTCTCTCTCTCTCTCTCTCTCTCTCTCTCTCTCTCTCTCTCTCTCTCAATCTCGTTCTACATAGTCTACTGCCCTCGTCTCACCATGTCAAGTCTCTCTAGTCTCTTGGTCTCTCTTTTTCTCGTTTCTCCTCATGATCCACATTTCAATCACCCTAGCTTGCCTATCTAATGCGGGCGGCAAAGACAGCCAAATCTGGCAGAGGAAAAAAAACATACACATAAATCTTAAAATAAGCAAATTCTCTCTAAATAAAAAATAGGCACACGATTCAAAAACTACGTCATTATGGCTGTATACGCAGCAGCAGCCCATAATGTTTATAGATAGATAGATAGATAGATAGATAGATAGATAGATAGATAGACAGATAGATAGATAGATAGATAGATAGATAGATAGATAGATAGATAGATATAGATAGATAGATAGATAGATAGATAGATAGATAGATAGATAGATAGATAGATAGATAGATAGATAGATAGATAGATAGATAGATAGATAGATAGATAGATAGATAGATATATTCCACTTTAAATCAGACAGTGTAAACCAAGCCTATTATATTTTATACAATTTTATAATATAGTTTATTTGTAATTTGAGTACAGAGATGTCTTATGTTAGATAAAAGTGCACGTGTATTTCAGAAGTGAAAGTTAAAAAGGTCAAAGCGCTGTATGATTACGAACCTCAAGTAGAAGATGAGCTAGAATTGCGAAAAGGAGCCATCATTGAATTTCACAAGGAAGTAAGTACTGCAGAGTCTTCTGTTTAGAATAGCATGTTGGGTGGGTTTTTTATTATGACATGTTGGGTGTTTAGGATAATATATTGGGTGTTCAGGATAAGATTGTCACGACCGGGGAGGGGGAGGGTCTCGTTTGACTTATCCAATGTATCTCTCTCTCTCTCACGAGAGTGTGGGCAGCTGGTGACATGTGCCAGTAATACGTTGTCTTTAAGATTTTACAGTAGACACAAGACAGACAGCAAATAAAATAAATGAACTGGACAGGAAAACAAGGAAACTACTCACAATACATAAAGCCTTACACCCCAAAGCAGACGTAGACAGGCTCTATGTATCTCGAAAAATGGGAGGCCGAGGTTTGAAGAAAATCAAACATGTCATTGAAGGAGAAGTCATTGACTTGTGGACTACATCTGGAATAAAAACAAAGATGATCAACTGATAGAAGCAGTAAAGATGAGTGGACTATTCCAACCCCCAGAAACAGACAAAGAAACATGGAAGAAAACAACGAAGCAAGAACCAGCACATACCTGGAGCCAGAAACCTCTGCATTGCCAGTTTGTACGACAAGCCGACGAAATATCAACAAAGCAATCAACGTACAAATGGTTGAAAGAGGCAGGATTGAAAGCAGAAACAGAAGCACTCATAACAGCTGCACAAGATCAAGCACTCAACACCAAATCACACAAAACGAAAATCATGAAAATTTCAAATGATTCCAAATGTCGACTCTGCAAATCCATGGATGAGACAACATAGCACATACTATCTGGATGTCAGATTTTGGCTGGAACAGAATACACCTAACTCCCTGCCGGAAGATGAATTTAAACTAATTGGATCTAATATAAACTTCTCATATTTTGTTACAAATATTTTAATTTGCAGTTTGAAACATTCCCTGTATGTGCCGTTTCTCAATCTATCATGAAATTATTCCATTACATACATGAGTGTCTTCTTATGGGTAGTCTCTTTATTGATTTGTTCCTAAGCAGGTAATTGACGGGTAACATTTGTGGCTCTTAAATTCAGTTATATATTGGTTCTCATTAGTTCCTAAACTTCTTGGGAAAAAAAACAAAAAATGTCCATCTCACTTATCTGTAGTTTAATCATAATTATTATGCAAAACATTTATTCAGTTTATATAGTCTGCATAACAAAACCTATTATGAAAGTTAACTTACCTTCATACTCTTGCATTCATTCATGATGAATATATTTTACATTAAAATATACAAATATTGCAATCCTCCCTTCAAAACAATAATTATAACACATGACCAAATCTACATTGTTATAATATCGCTCTTGATTTTCCTTGTCTTTCCATAACTCAGGCTTCACACAGTTTTGAACGAGGTCTCTCTCTCTAGGCACAAAGTTTCAAACGCCTTTACTGTAATAACTGTGGTCTTGAGCTTCAGAAAAATCATCACGTTTTTACCTCTTCCTTCACTAGAATTTTGTCAGCCATCGTTTTCTTAAGTTTTTGTCATTGCGTTGTGTGTCACACAGAATTAATTTTGTTCTAAAGCAGACTAATGTGAGAACATGAGTCATATAATCATGATCACATGCTTTTCAAATTAATGGTTTTGTAATACGGCTTATAACATGATTTCTTTCGTGCCAAATATCTTACATATTAGTTTATTGTTCAATTTAAGATTGAAGGCGGCTGGTGGCAAGGTTCATTAAATGGAAAAATTGGCTTGTTCCCATCTAACTACGTTGAAATGTTGGAAGACGAAGAAGTGACACAATTGCCTGAGGATAAATCCATAACAACAAACAGTAATGCTGGTATGTAATGTTTGAAAGTAACAATCATAATGACGTAATGTGTATTATATCAATAATAAATTATAGTTAATCTGCAGATGAAAGGAAAACTGGTACAGTTATACTTCACTTTGAATGAGTAAAGTAGGATATAGAGCAGTATGCTAAACGCTTGACATTTTTTCTAGTCTATTATGCTGTATTTGTTATGATGTGTGTATCAAGCAAATAGATAGTGTTGCAGGAAACTGTAACATGAGACTTATATGTAAGAAAGAATGGAGTTAAAAAAGGACTAAAGTGGAAACTTAGTGTTTGTTCCCTGATTATATTTTTACAGGAAAAATGCAGCCTTTCAATGCTTATCGGAATCTCCTTGTTCACTGAATATAGACGACACATGTAGGTGTGAGAGTTGTCTGCCACAATGTGTATGTAAGGAATACACTGCACTCCAATGATGTATGGTGGCAAGGTATGCTAACAACATTAAACAATTCTTGGTACAAGGACGTTACATGGAAATTGCTACAATTGTTGTTCTGCTTGACGAAACTATTACGGCAGAGCACCAGATTAGCCTTTAAGAGAGTAGCAGTGAATCAGTGTTCTACAATGTGAGGTTTGAAACACGTGGAATTGACGTGAACAATAACTTGTGACTTTGTTACAAAAGCATGTGAAAGACTATTGAGACAGCACCTAAATCAGGTTACTTAGAAACTATTATCATTTATCTCTAACAACTCCATTTCTTTTATCTGATAAGAGCTATCCTGTGATTTGTATTGACACTAAATCATTCGTGTTTTAGGATATAAGACTGTATAGATCTGTAAATTATCAAATATTGATGTCAAGTAAGCTTTTTACATTTTTTTCATAAATTTATTATTAAATTTATTGACTTTCTAACACATATTTAAAAACTTATGATGGAGAGGAAAGTGGGTGGATGGGGCCAACTAAATACAGATTAAAGACAGATTTGTAATCTTCATTAGTAAGAAGTTTTGAACTTACGGAAATATTGTGTGATGGTAAATGTTCGCATTTAATGTGGAAGAGAGAAAATGTTTACAGTGTCCGCATATCCGTCAAGTGAGAGAGACGAGTGGTTCTGCGGGAAAAATATTAATAACATAAATTAAGATTCTCTTCACTTGTAACTAGTTATGGACGATTAATTAATTAATTAATTAATTAATTAATAATAATAATAATAATAAAATAATAATAATAAAATAATAATAATAATAAAATAATAATAATAATACGTAAGTATGACGTGTAATTATTGCATAAGGGTATGTTATTTAAATCGCCCAATGACTGTTACTAGATATGAACTGAACAGCAACAGCAATATAGAGAACAATGCTTTTGAAATATTGAATAATGCATTCTCTGTTTTCCTTTGTGATGTCATGCATATGCCTGTTTGCATATTTACTACAGGTTCAGCAATTTAATTATTAGTTAATTTATATATCACAATAAATTAATGAATAAAGTTTCCAATGAAACAGATCCTCTATTTGAAGAGAACAAAAACAATGAAAATGGTACCGGACATGATCATATATTTCAAAGTGGTCCAAACAACATATCCAATAGATTTGACAGATGTGAAGAGGAATCAGATAACTCATCTGTCGTAAGTATTCAAGTGCAGACGTTTGTATATAGTTATGACGTCATAAACCTTTTTTGCTCTAGTTTGTGTGTCAAACACGCACATACACAATCTACACACACACACACAATCTACACATACACACGGACAAATATATAAGAGCATTTTAGTTCGAATATTATAACTACTACTAATATAGAACTATATTCAAATGCATTATTAAGTCAAAATGAACGATTGTGTCACATAATATTTAGTAAGTCTTCCATAACACCAATTCTTAACAGAAGCCTAGGTCGCTGTTATATATTGCAGAATAATTACGACTATTGATACAATGTGCTATGCTCACACTTTTCAAACCCGAAGCTATAAACATCAATCAGTGAAGTGTGTAGTCGAGCACCATACAGATAGATAGACGGCTATATGGCTTACGAGTCATATTCGGTCATTTGCAGACAGCCGAGGTAGTTGACAAAATTAACTGTCATGATTGAACTGGTTTCTTTAAAAGTACCAACAGCGTATATTAAGATCACTTACTGTGTTAAAGAGTTTAAGGTTCAAAACACAATTACGGCAACAGGTGTACAAGAGATTTTCACCTTGTCTATGTAAATAATGTGATAGTTAATGCTATAGCCCTTCATAACAGTTCCTTTTCTCGTAATAAGAGGTATAAGCAAGGGTGTGTCTGTTCAAAGTCCACAATCCCTAAATAGCCATAATGGGGAAAATCGTATATACCCTCTCGATGAAGTCTTAAAATGAAACAACTGTAAGTCTTGAAGAGTGCACATTCCCAGACAAAACTATTGGATGACAGCTGGCATATACAATGAGTAGAATAGTGACATCACAAATCAACTGATGGTAGCTTATTGCCTCGAACCAAAGATGGGCCAAACCAGGAGTGAATAGCTTATACCAGCTCAGTTATTGCAAATTAGCGTAGAATCCCAGACACTGAGAGATATTCTGGTGAACGTCTAACGGAAGTGTTTAAAACAGGTACAATCCCACCTTAAGTGATTTTACTCTGATTACCTCTGCACTTTGAGACTAACACATATTTTAACTAATTAGCTAAACTAGTATCTGTATATTACTCGCAGAGCACATTAATTTAAGTAATTTGTTTATGTTTAAACACTTCTACAAACAAATATAACACAAAAAGACAGTGATTACTTCATATAATTATTTTGTACAATTCAGCATATACAACATCACGCAAAAGTTGGAAATGACAGAGTAATGATATTCAAAATCTTAGAATAATTTAATAATTTAATTTCTTCAAATTAGACAGTATCATGTAATTAGTATTGTACTAACACGGACAGTCGTATTTAAATATTTACATTAAGAAAAGCGTTAAAGCTTTATAATTATAAACAAAAATATTTAACAAAGTATTTTAAATAGAATAGAAACAAAACTGGAAAACATTCTTACCTCAGAATACGATGGAGTACCAGTACAGTACTTAAAGCTTGATACAGTATATTTGAATAGGTTTTGGTGGTGGCTAAACAAAAAACAAAACAAGATTTTATAAAGTAAAGGCTATGAGAAAATCAAGGAATATTTTGGTTATTTCTACTTTTTTTAAGAGTATTGAACAATGTTTTCATTTGAAGTGTTGTCGATATAATTAACAGCTAAATTTAAAAAGATGACGTTTACTTGATCAACATGACTTGTTACATAAACCACCACACGTTTTTTTTCCCTTTAAATGACTCTACTAATGGTGTAATGCATCTCTGCTAGCTGAAATTTCTCAACGTTATACACGTGTCTTTTTTAAATAATACAGACAAAAGAATGTTCTTATTTATGACGACTATTTTAAAGTTTCTCTTTTGAAATAGTATTCGCTAGCATTAATCCTGTGAACATTTACCACATTCTGATACATGTTCTCTAAAAATGATTATTTTCATAGAGGTCAAGACTCCAGCTGTTAGGCACATAATAATAAACAATGTATTCGCAGACTAAGCAGTATAAGATAAACAAAAATATCAGTCTAAATATTTCTTCATCAGACACTTTCTTCTAACGTAGGACGAGGAACTGTGGATGGTGTTTGTGGGCTTTCCCTCAAATGTTCAGTCTGACCAAGTCTCTGAGTGTGTCTCAAAGGCAACAGGAGCACATGTCAACAGAGTGGCACCATTGAATTTGATTCCTGCTTCTGACAGCAGCTGGATCGCCTCTTTACAGTTACACAATGGTAATGTGCAAGGGGGTATTATGTTGTCAATGGGAATTTATAAGGAATATCTGTGAGATGAGATCTTGAGAAGAAGTTTATTATTTTGAATATGTATTCACCTTATTCCTTTACTGCTGATATATATATATAAGGATTTATAAGAGTGTGTTGAAATGCACAAAAGGCTGCGTATTGATATTTACCTCCCTCCTCAAATGTATACATATATTTGTTTCCTTTGTCTACAGGTGAGGTGGACTGGTCAGTACAGAATGAGATAACTGTGGAATGCTGCGGCCAGAACTGCACAGTACAGTGCAACCCGCTGACACCTAAAAATATACAATCAACCAAAACAAATCCATCTGACAAATCAGACTCAAAAGAAGTCATTTACGAAAATCAGTTCAGCCGTGAGTGTTCTGATTAGGAATGAAGGATATATATGCAATAATCTATTTTAGACAATAACGTGAGGGTCCATTAAGTTATGAGAATATTATTATCATCTCTCCACTTTATAATAATTACACACCTCTCAAATGTGGGCAATTGATTGGATGAGTTACCTCACTTATACTTCCCCAGAGTTAACCTCAGTATTGTTAATTAACACCACAGAATAGCCCTGACCTGGTGAATACGTAGTGGACACCCTCTTCAAAACCTAAGCCCTCCTTAGTAATAATTACAACCCCAACTAATCATGACCTTTTAAGCCCAATCAAACACACGATGTCGAGTGTGTTGATAAATAAAAAAAATATATAATTTATTGATTATTAAATCTTCCACACACTACGTATACAATCAAGTGGTTTGTTTACAAACAAATTGATCACATGACCTGTTAGCCGATGCTCTTTGCTGTTGTGCGTGACGTCAGAAGCGAGTTTGCATTACCAATGGCTGTGTAGTAGGGCAAGATGAAAGTGAAGTCCCAGAACACCTGAGGTGTTTGAATCACAGACTAGTCCTCAGAGAGGCTTCAGGTGGTACCAAAAGAACCAAGATCGAAAATTAAAAAAGACAAAAACAATGAAAACTCAATATAAGGTCTCTGGACAAACAACGTTTCTTGTATAAAAATTCAGGCTGAACAGATTTTAACTGTCTCTCTCCTTTGTAACTCCTCGGTCTATATTCTACAGTTACTGAACACAATTATTTAGTTCATCACAAGTAAACAATGAATTGTGCCTTCTTACAAGTTATATATTTTTCCAAATACAGTCTTGTAGAATTAAACGAAGCAATATTAACAGACCAAATTTGAAATAGGAATATTTCTAAGTTATAAGACAGTATTTTACTGATCAAGATTGTGATTTTTAAAAAGTCTCTGAATAATAAAACGACATTTTATAGAGATCTAAATTGTTTGCTTCAAACTTACTACAAGGATCCAACAATGGCTTACACATGATAGTTACAAATAAGTCAACCAACATTAAATCAAATTCCGTTTATACTGGATAAAATAACATAAACGATAGAATTATAAGACAGCATACAGAGTTATGCATGAAAATTGAAATACATTATTACTCAGATGGAAAAAAGCATAAAAATTACAATTTTAGAACTGATAACTCTTTGTTTTACTCATGATATGGCGTTAATCACCTAGAACAGAAACCGGAGAAAACACGATTTTACTGCATGTAGAATTGTCGGACTGTGGCGGTAAAGGATATTTTTTCCCAATCATGGGTTTTCCCTCCCATATTTCCCTAATCCCATTGGCTAGTTATGGCGGGCCAGTTGGTCATAAATGGCCAGCATCAGGCTGTCGATCAGACACATTGATCCTTACCTGTCACTCACGGATAATCCGTTTATCCCTAACAAACTCAAGAAGCTAGGAATACTACTTCAATTGAATTTCGACTATTGAATTTCACTAGGATTACTACTGGTACAATTTAATTATAATGTTACCTCAGGGAATAGTGTAGCTATCTGTTTGGGTCTTTCTACTACGATTTTCATTGTGTGTTTTCATTAACGGGCAGTGCACGAAGTCTACTTTCAAACTTTCACTGCATGAATATCAATATCATGAATGAAGTGCTCCACAATGTTATCATAGAATATTTCATAAGTAAAGGTATATAGAAATAAGTGACAAATAAAGAAGGGGTTAAAATATTTGTCATGCTCAAAATATTGAATAATGAATTAAATAATTTCAGAGAAAGCAAACATAATTATAACGATAATCATAAAGATGACTAGTGAATGAAGATTTCTGTTGTAGTTAGTAATGCTTGAATATTTTAAAATCATTTTTGTGCAATAATTTTTCTTTCTATCTAACGCGTGATAAATGTGTGTTCTTAATTCGATTAATTATTTGTAAAAGCAATGCCCATCTTGAAAGAAACGTGTAATTAATATGCTGCGGAATTTCGGCAATGATTTAATGAACTCATCATTTCTGTGATACTTAATATATGTATGTAAATGTTTCTTGACAACCATTTTCCTCTTTGGAGATAATAATTTATAGATTTCTAAGTTGTCCAAAAGATTATTATTGATGTTTGAACTAGTAAATAATTAAAGATATTAAGGAATTAATTAATGTTTTGAACTCCTGTTTCATCTCTCTATTCATATTCTGGAAAAAAAGGCTCTACAATTTGTGAGCTTACTCAGATGATATAATTTTCATTTAGATACCAATATTACATGAATTATAACGAAGTCATTTTCGTACATAGAATATAAAAATGTACTATATATTTTCTTGATGTTACAGTAAAAGCTCAAGTATTACAAAGTCAACATTTGCTCATTCAAAGAAAGCCTTGTGACAATAACACAACAGACAACCAGGAGATACCGATACAGTTAGTAGATGTCGTTGACATTCCGGATGATTATGATGACAATGCCACTCTTTACTTTCTTGATCATAAGATTTGTTACAAGTCCAGCTGGAAGTGGGATGAAGACAAGCAGGAACTGTGTGTGGAAGCTGTATATTTCGAAGGTAAAAGGGCATGTGATAATAGATATATTATTGCTTTCGTTCAGCTTAATTAAATGATACTTATCTAGTGTCAGTCACATTTTACGAGAATTATTATCTCTATGTATGATTAAAATTAAAAGTACATCTGGACTAGGATAAATAATATAATAAATATCTACCGATCACATATTTCTTCCTTCTCATTCTGTGAAAGAGATCTTTCAATTTTTGTGTTTATTCGGTTCAAAATAAATTGCATTTTAAATAATCTGTTTTCACAATTGAACATAAGATCAAAACACATTCTGTCACACTTAAAGAAGATATTTCCGTAATTCATGGAAAACAGCATTTTCGAACATTATTCAAACATATTTGTTTCTTTTCTTCTTGGTGCGGGGAGGAGGCGATCCAATTTTGTAACTTTAAGGACAATAAAATTTCAGGCAATAATAAAGTAGAACGTTCGACACTAAAATGTGTTGGGCTGGTGGATTACTGACTGTTACTTTGAGAAGATTTTGTCAAGGAAACCTTGATTATTGTGTTGTCTGTCAACTACAGAGACAGAAGACGTCTTAAACCAGAATCAGGTGACTGCTGACGAATTTCTTCATAATACGTCACAAGTTCAAGAAACCCCTGAACTGTGTACAGTTGAAGTGCAAGGATTTGAACCTCATGACGCTGAACAGTGTCGTTTGTACTTTGAGAATTCGGTGGAAGGTGGCAGAGAAGAAATTGTTCTTCTCTCAGTGTGTGAAGATAAAATGTACATCACGTTTAAAACGTCAAAAGGTGAAACGTCTAAGTATGATTTTTGTAGTTTAGTGTTAAACTTGCATTTGTGTACCTCTTAGATCTTTTAAATAGTTGTAGTTTAAATATGTTTTTTCCTAAAATAATGTGTATTAATATGATTTCATAAAAGTGTGCAGACACAAATCATTTATAAACCATACAGAAGAGCAAAAAAAGAAAGAATAGCAAATGTAATAATATATCAACCGGTTTTCGTACAAATATCATCATGATAGATGTTTTATAGTTATAAACATATATATTATTTTGTCACGAAAATCAAGAAATATTAATAAATTTTTTTTCTCTCCCTCTAAGTAACTTCTAACTTTAAACTATGATCGAAACCGCTAAGTTAATTAAAAGAGAGACAGGGTGAAAATGACCATTTGTCAACAACGGGAAAAACTAAGTCGGAAACATTAGCTTTAAGTTCGTGTCGGGGAATGGAAAAGATATAATTAGCTTGCAAGAGAATGCTAGCTTGACCCTTTGCGGTCAGGACACCACGCCCATAAATATATGTCAGAGTAGAGTGCACAGGCGGCCAGTGAACGGAAAACGTGAGAAGGTGCTAGGACGCCAATTATGTCCGTGACCGGAGGCAGACTGAGTTTTTGAAATGTAAACATCTTTTTTAAAGAATCACCACTATAAATGTTTGGTAGTAGGTTAATATTGATTGTTATTGTGAAATTATTATTGTTTTGTGAAAGTACTAGTGAAATAGAGGTTGAGTATTGGAAAATTAATCATTGTATGTTAAGTTAAAAAGGTTGGTTTGAGTGTACAACCATGTGAGTTAATGTATGACTCGCCAGGTGGCCATGAGTTGCCAGTAACCATAGTTTTTAAAATAAATAGGAGTAGGGCAGCTTGCTCTGAGATTTTATTGTGCTCTGGGTTAGGCTAGGTAGGTCAAATGGATACGTAAATCTCGAGTGCCAACTGGGAACTTGATACTTGTGGCACTAATAGAAGTGGACCTTCAGGACGGTCAGAATTATTCGTCAACACGCACAGTGCCGTGCTGGTTATGAATGGGGGGATAGCGTGTGCTGGAGGGGTGTGTTCTAGTCATCTCATAGAAAGTGACGTACAAGAGTTGGTGTATATAAAGGGGATATGGAGACAGAAACGATGAGAAACGTGGAAGAGAAACGTGGAAAATGTAGCGTGTTGTACAGGGGTGAAGGTCACCTCTGTTAGAGTTTCTCCCTGCTTTTATGGATCAAGAAGACTCTATGATATTCTGAAGGCAAAACAGAAGGAGGATTCTTGGACACTGCATCAGTGTGCCAGAAAGTCTACCTGACTGCGATGAGGCGCGTCGTAATGACCGTTGCAGTTTTTAGATGGGCCAAATCAAATCAGATAGCCATCTCAGGTTTGACTCTGTCAAAGACCGCGGACAATTGGTTATTTTCCATGCAGAAGGTAAATTCCTGGTGGAAGTCTAACGTTGTTGCGCACGGGATATGGTGCAGAACGAGATGTTACATAGTGGTAGTAACTATCGTTGGAAGCAGTAGCGGTCATGCATGAGGCATACCGCCGAGAACGGCAAAGGTTGGCCGTTGTGAAGAAGAGACGAGAAGATGAGAAACGAAGTTAAGAGAAGAGAAGATGAGAAACGAAGTTATGATGAAGAGAAGAGATGAGAAACGAAGTTAAGAGATGAGATGAAATGAGCAGAAATTGAAGAGAAGAAGAGGGAAGAGAGAACGCAAGGAGAGTTGAGAAATTAGGCCTAACTAGAGAAGCGC
>CM054180.1:28187500-28217500 GCA_028829895.1 Sinotaia quadrata | reverse complement strand
CGATCTTCGTGCGCTTAACAAGACAAACTGTCATCGTTGTTGGCAAGAGTTTTGCAAGAGATCTATTTCAAGGGCTCCTGAAGACTGTGCGGGGCATAGAAATAAGGAGAAAGTTTCGGGTAATACATGAAACAGATAAATGTTTCAAGAGATATCAATTGCAGCTTCTAAAGACCGTAAACTTTCATGATATCATTAAAATTCACAACAATGGAATTACAGTAAATATTTACCCTGATATACGTGAAATCAGCTTCACTGGTTTTCCACCTGACGTAAAAATGGCACAAATTGAAATGATCAGAGTTCTCAACCTAGTCAAGTCGTGTAGAATGGCTGACAAGTCCAGAACTTACAGACACATCCTTAGTAGCAATCAGACTCGTGAGCTCCTTGCTAAGAAATTCAGTGATGGAAATGTCTTTGCTGTACTGGACACTAGTGAAGATAGCATCATAATCTATGCATTTAGTGAAAATGAAATTACGAATGCCAGGCGTTGCATTCAGGAAACTATAGAAGAGCATGTCTATTCATTAAATGACGTGTCCATTCATCTGCTGTCATCTGAGGAGTGGCATGACATTATACAGACAAACATGTTTAAAAATCCGGGCAAACTACAGATTTCCAGTTGTGAGCAACCTCATGAATTCCTTTTGACAGGTACAAAAGATATCATGGATGATGTGATAAAAAGTATTGATGACTTCGTTAATGAAAATACAGTTTACTCTGAGGAATACTGCTTGTCCCCCAGTCGACAGAAGTTTGTCACCATACAATGGAGAGACAAACTGAAATCGATAGCAGCTTCTCTGACCAAATTCAAAGTGGAAATATTCCAGGTAAAAGAAAGGAATGAAGTCATTTGTGTCAAGGGGACAGAGAAGGGGCTGAATTTGATTATGAGGAAACTCCAGTTGTTAGGGCAGGAAATCACGTGCCATATGACAATGGTGGATGACCCAGTAAGAGTGAAGTTTTTCACAGATGAGGAAAGCTGCAAGCGTCTGGACCTCTTTGAACGAAGTAGTAAGTGTGTTGTGGGATTCAGTAACGAACCCAATGTTCTTAAGGTTTGTTGGATTTGTATATATATGTGTGTGTGTGTGTGTGTGTGTGTGTGTGTGTGTGTGTGTGTGTGTGTGTGTGTGTGTGTGTGTGTGTGTGTGTGTCTTTGTTTGTATTCAATGCAGTTTCTATATAGAGTTCTTAATTATCATCTATTCATTTAAATTCAAGTGTTGATCAAATACTTATCAAATAATAATCTATTGTAAAGTGAATCGAAGCAGAATATATTGGTATTAATATGTTTTACTTGTATAGTGATGGTGAGTTTCTTATCATTAAGTTCTGGTGTCAACAGACTGACATGCAATTTCGCAACATTACACCGACCAACACATAGCCCGCCTTTAGCTGGAATATTATAGACTATATGACAACAAACATTAACCAGAACGCAACATGTTTACATCTCCAGTGAACATTCCCTGGGATAGTTCTCTCTGACGAATGGCAAGTTTTCAGAAGGGTAATACCATTGTCACATGTCCGGTTTTCATTTAAAGACCCTGTCCTAATTTAGGCATTAATTATATCAATATTAGTTTACTAGATAATTCCTAACATTAGTGACAGCCGGACTTGCCTAACTTATCTCCCTTTCAAATGCCACAATCTCAACCTGATTGTTCACAACACTTAGTCGGATAAGTTAGTTGACTTCTTGCCAACAATGTTATCTCCCCTTTATTTATAGATTAATATGTATAATTCTTTATTCCTCTTATTTACAGCTCGGCCCCCAATTGGCAATCATGGTCGTTTACATGCACTTATGTAATAACATAGAGAATTAACAGTTAAGAGAACTAACAATAAATTTAATAACAATAAAATTAAATTTGAAATGAGAAAATGAACAACAAGTGAATACAAAATGATATTGCATGACCCGGTAAGTCAATTTACTGTCCACATCATGAGAATCTATTTTTGTCTTTAGACTTAACATTCGATTGAACACAGTATTGTTGTTGTTCCACTAACATACACTGACATCACATGATAAATTTGGCAGTCCCTTGCGGTTCAACAAGGCTGTAATAAAGATTCAGCACAGACGCTCGCTTGCTCAGTGATGTTTTCGGCTCCTTGCTTCAGTAAGACTGGATTCCCATCAAAATAGTGTTTAGCAATCAGATCAGAGTTATGAGGTAAAACTCTGGACTGGCTGAAATATACAGTTATTTATATTACAGCTTCATGCGTGATAATGCCTTTAGGGGCTTTCTGGCAGCAGCAATAATCACTCTTTACAATCTTCACTAATTCACAATTTACATTACATGGTCTTTCAAATGTATAAAATCATTACAATATATATTTCCTTCATTATTCTATAGTTGCTCATAATACAATTTAGCTAGTGACCACGCAGTGTGTGTTAACTATCCATGATAACAATTAATCAATGGTAATACAATTACATACATGTGGCACTTCTCACCACATTTACAAATGTAATATCACTGTGCAACTTAGCTTCTGTAAGAAAGTGTATTAACATCAGCAGCATTAAAATTCACAAGAATATTCTACACACATTTACAATACAAAATATGTAGAATCAATTAAACAAGAAAAATCAAGGCTTTACCACTATGTGTTTTCTTATAGGCACGGTCATAAATGGCAGATGCAGCTTCTCTATTTCTACCCCTGTAGGTTGGGTGCTGTGTGGGCGTCTCATGCAGCCAACCCATTCAGGTGGTTTTATCAATGAAATGAAGGTCAACTAACATCTTAGTGCTACATAATTGTCTGGTAAGGAAATGACCATACATGGATAGTTAATATCCTATTTGGGGCATGACCTTCACCTGTGATCTAATCTACTTTCTCTGAACGCGTAAACAAGTCTTTCCACAGCCTTTAAGCTTTAATCCTCAAAAGAAGCTTCTCAATGGATATGTAAGGTTGTTGAAAAACCCATATATGAAAGAAATAGTTAATAATATGAAAGAGATATCAAGAAGGGATACATAATTTGTTTTAATATATCTTCACAACCATCTACATGTATCAGATATCAGGCACATTCACAACCACGTATCGCTGATGTCTGCTAGTGAAGTTTCAAAATGAAACTAGTCTACAGTCTGCCAAATGAAATGTAGTACTGGAATATACCAAACTGAAAATGTGATTCCAGAGTAATACTTCCAGAATAGAATGTTTGTTGCATCAACAGTAAATAAAAAGTATTGTCCTTCACTTACCAAGTAATAATCTTGTAATAACATAAAATTGTATTTATACAATCGAAACACCCACGCATCTCTCTTAAAATTAGATAATTTTCATCACGCCTACGCAGCTTATTTGACCACCTAGTACAAGGTCAGCAAGGTTCTCCACTTATTCTCCCCTGTATCTAAATGTTTTTGTTTTACGCCCACGCAAAGGCACGAACATCCCCCCCACACTCTCAACTCTTCCCGGAAGTTTGCACTTCCGATTAAGGACACATTCACACTGACTACTTTATTTAATGGATTACTTCAATTCGAATTATTATTCAGAATGAAAGCTCCTTTTATGACAACGGGCACCTCTCATGGGCCATAAAGTACCAGCAATCCTTGAATGATACTTTACGGTACTACTGCCATGGGATCTGTATTTATAGACCATTAATAACGAGACGAATAGAGGCGCGTTGAATTATTTGAGGCCCTCCACAGCGAGTATTAATCACCTAATAAATAACTTAATTAAACTACACACATGTTACAGATTTAAGTGCATGTAAAATGAGAATTATAAGCAAATAACACGAAGACGTATGAAAATGTAATAAATTATATATTTAACAAGCTATTCAATTATGAGCCAAATTTGAGATGCAACTCAATTATCTCTATCCATAGAATTGTAGTCTTAATCTAATAGAATTCAGCAAATTGTATACTATAATTCTGCTATCTATAACTCGCAAGATTTCAACTTTAATATGATCCACTAATCCTTCATTTCAGCCTCGGTTTGCTTCCTACTCCTACTTAAATAAAGAATCACACTGCTAAGCCAGTACATATATTTAGCTACCATGTGGCTTGAAACGACAGCAGTCTTACCACGGTAGCATTGTTCTCCGCTCCTTCCCTTTCCTTCATTCTCACGCGTGAATGAGTTTTTTTCTGTACTCCAACAATAAAATACCCGTACGTGTTTGCTCTTTTTCTTCAAAGAATACTGAGAGGTATTTCTAAATTTATAAGTTTACTGTCAACTCCTAGCTCGAAACTAAACGTAGAAACCCTATTAATAATTAATAATTCACTGTTTTAAGTATATAGTATTTATTTTATAAATTGAATCTGAAACGTAAGATTAATACCTGGGTCACCTACCTCCAAAGATCTTATATTGAATACAGTTACTAACAGTAATCTTTCATACAACTAGCAAAAAGTCATATGTGTTTCTCCGAAAGGGTTCACATAGAATCTCTCAGTTGACGATTTACAATCCTTCTAATCTTGCAATCTTTTTCAAATTCAGTTTTAATTTACATTTATACAAGACTAATCGTGCAATATTTTTCAAAGTCAGTTTTGATTTACATTTCCACACGACTAATTTCATTGTCTTGTCGCGGACTATTCCTTTATGATGGCTTCTTGCCGGAAAGTGTTGCTGAATTACGATTTTATGTTCGTTCTTGATTTAAAGATATTACCTTGCATCATGTCATTAGTGTGTCCCCTTTTCCCTTTTTTTAAGACGACAACAAAATATCCCATGACTCCATTCATACCTGTGGTCTATATGAGTCCAAACCTTAGCTGCTGGCAATCCCGTTCAGCTGAATGGCGTTGTAGCTCTTTCAAATTCCGACTCCCATTCATATATCTTACTGGATGCTATCGATCGTTCTTTGAACTCAGGCGATTGACTTCCATGCAGCGTCTTCTTCACCTTTAAATTCTGTATGTAAATATCATATTAGTGCATACCTATCAGCTTAGATTATAGATTAACTCCCGTTAAAATTTGTGAGAAATTAAAATACAGAAGGGATTATTGATTTCTTTACCATACATTTGGTTCGACCATACATACTTCACTTTGACATTTATTTACTAGTCTAGGCAAAACCTATTAATCCTGATAGTCACAACATCACCCTTATAGATTTAACGAAAGAAAATTATATCAAAATAATTTGAATAATTCGAGTAAATCATAAAAGATATTATCTCCACCCTTCACCTGTCATCACAACAAATTTCACTCAACATAAGAGCATACCAAAGAATCATATTACAAAATATCACATTGCAATTACAGATCAGATCATTACAAAATTAAATGGATTTCTGTTCACATCATTGATTGCTAGAATACTATACTTTTAGGTATCCATCGAATTCACATAGTCTGCAATGAGGTTTTGCTTGTCTGGGAGGTTGTTAAAGTTATAGGGGTAACTCTAAAAATAATCTCCACCTCGTGTGCCTTCTTCGTGTATATTTGATTTGATCTGTTTCCAACATAAAACTATATTCATAAAAATATAATTTGAATCATGTGATTGTGAAGACAATAGTAGGCATTCCGTTTTCAAACCAGAGTAGTTCATTTCTGCAGACGTCAATTTATGGCAGCCATTCGACACTGGAAATAGAACGCCATCATTTTCCTGTAACATACATGAACTTCCTGAGCTGTTACTGGGGTCTGTTCTAACTACGAAATATTTGCTTACATCTGTCAACTACCGTGTCAGATGTAAGAATAGATTTTAGTGCTCCATTCTACTTTTGATAGTTTCTGCACTTTGGGGATAACTGACAGCGGTGCTGCTATTGCTCTGAAGATTTGATAGTTTCTGCACTTTGGGGATAACTGACCGCGGTGCTGCTATTGCTCTGAAGATTGTTTTCGGATTCAACTTGCAATAGTGACCATATAACCCTAGGGAATGATTTAGAGCAATCTTTTTAGAGCAGAACTAGAGCTCTGTAATTGTTCTATCTTGGCTTGGTTTGGTTTTAGAGTACTGTGACATGTGGTCAAGAACATCAATAAAGCTCGTACATGGTTGCGAGGTTAGATATCGTGAACCTTGCCAATATTGCTCTTAGAGTATCACTATTTGCTTATTCTCAATAGATCATCCATCTCTCTTAGCCCTATCAGCTTTTGTGCATTTCAGTTTACCATGCACTGTCAAATATCACTGGACTTTCGGAAAATTTTAATATTACATATCATACCTGGTCAGAGGAAAGTCCTTCCTTATTCTCTCAGCATTTCGTTTGTCACCCACATGTCCACTTGTCAGACTATTGATATTCTAAGCTCGCAAACATGTTCTTCCACAGCAAAATTACGGACATTTTCTAAAATGTCATTTTTTTCTGAAACGATTTAAACTTAGCGGGGAAAGTGTTCACGGTTGGTGAGTAGAAAAGTTCAATGGTTTGCTTTCTATCCTTTACTACTCGCTGTTTTCGACAACGTCTACAGGCAATTGCGTAACGTTCATGTGCCAGGATTTGGACGTGGTAAAACATACCTACAGATTGTGATTCCATAGTAAGGGAGACCCTGTCAGTACTGCGACCTGTAATTTGCCTGATCGCACTTCTCAGTCGACCTTCACCATACACATTACACTTTAATATTTATTTCTAGCCCGTGAAAAGTTATTTTCTAGACTGATCCTGGCAATTATACCATTCTGTACACAAACGTGCAGTCATGTGCACAAGGTACCACATTACAAGGATGAGAGTTTAATAAAAAGTACAAGACGATTGTAGAGCTGTGGGGATTTTGTATGACATCATTTGTGGACAATAATGTTGTAGCCTATTCTTGCCTGCAGTGTGAAAACAGTTTTTGTGCAGGTCAAGTTGGGTCACCTTTCCAGAGACTTTGATTTATCGCCCACTGAATGAAAGGAAACTTTCAACCATGGTTTTCAGTAACATTCCGTAAGAAAGATCATGAAGTGTGAAAACCTGCATTATGAAACGAACCCGTAACGTCAAACCATTAAATGATACACGTTTCTGCAGTCCACGGGAGGAAGGGAGGGAGAATTTTTTGCTAGCCCTCCGTCTCGAATCCTCGACTGCTGTCAAGATAGACACGCGAGTGTGTGAGTGTGTGTGTGTGTGTGTGTGTGTGTGTGTGTGTGTGTGTGTGTGTGTGTGTGTGTAGGTGGGTTTGGGTGGGTGGGTTTTGGGTGGGTGGGTTTGTGTGTGTGTGTGTGTGTATTTGGAATACTTGCATCGCTTTTGAACGATATTAACTACACACTAGTACTATGTATATTATCATTTCTTGAATTGAGCGACAAATTTAGTGTAACAGGTGAGAAAGAAAGTTGTCTTTTAGTCTTATCCTGGTTTACTCGATACTATTGCGTGGATTATACAATTTTGCACTCCGACTGATTAGCGAAAGAATTCAAACAATTAAAACGTATGTAGTGATTATATTCCGAACAGTTGATTTGCTATTTAACATATTCGTTGAGGGGGGGGGAAGTGCCTTTAAGCAAAACTGAAGTTTTTTCAACTCGTTCATTTGCCCATGTGATTTAGTAAAAGTGGATTAATTTGATCCGAACTTATGTTAGAATATGTGTACAAACTGAAGAATAAAATAAATTGTAAATCTGGAGGGTACAAACATAAGTAGAAACACTAATTATTAGAACATTAAGAATATGCAGAGTTTTAAAGCTTCAGTCGAGCTCAAATTACATTTCTTGTAACTGACCATTGTTTTGTCAGTGCAGGATTAGCACACGCATTCTATGTTAATTGTGTGTCTCATTGAGATGGAAATAAACATGTGTCATTTGGTCTAATGCCTTCTATATTTTAAAAAAACAAAGAAATATTTTAAAGTTTAATTCAATAAAATAATTTCTTCTGTCTAGATTGTAAAGTCAAACAGATATGATGTTGCGGGGGATGTATGTTTTGTTGGTGACGTGAAGATCGTCAGCAGTTTCCAGCTCTCTGAAGGGGTGACAATTTTCCTAGTGCAAGGAGAGTTGTCACACATGGTAGTGGATGCCCTCGTCAGTGAAATAAACGATCGAATGGAAAATTTCAAAGAACTGACAAGGCATGTTGCAAGCAAAGGTAAAACATTTTGATCTGTGTGTCGTAAACAACAAATAAGCGGTCCAATGTACTTCAAACTGCATTTTTATAACGTTGTTTCTTTGCGTTTCTTTCCGACACTGTTATCAGTTTATTTGAAATTATAAGGTAATCACCCATCTTTCTATTTCTAAATATTTAAGTTATTGATAATAAGACCATAACAATTGCTCTTTGCTCAAAATATGATTATTAGTTTGATCATTATTACAATCGATTGGATAATATGACTTAATTAATTAAAATTAATAAATACGTGTGGGTGTCAAAATAATTTTACGATAATTGCTTTATATTCAACATATAAATTAGTATCCTAAACAGATCATGGAATAGATGGTTTATATTAAACATATAATAATTAACTTTAAGCTAAACTTTCTTAACTATTTTAAACTTTTAAAGGAAATTATAGTCTTAAACAATTTTTAAAGTTTACATTTACCGAAATAAAAACATTTAGTTCTAAACTAGACCTACTGCAATTGGCTTTCAAGAAAATAATCAATTAGTTCTGAAGTAATCTAATAGCAGTTGGCTATTTTGAACAGTAAAACTATTAGCTCTAAACTAATCGTATACAATCTGGCCTTTCAAAAATTAGAGAAAATAAGTTTTAAAGTAAGTATAACATATCTTTAAAGAGACATGACAGAAATATTTATAAAATATTGTTGTAAAATGATTTGCATTTAAAGTAAAACAATTAGTTTTAAATAATAATCCTACAACAGGTGGCAGCATTGGTTCGCTACATATTTGTAAGGGTTCATTGGAGATGATCTTTCTGCTATTTGATTTTCTTTTTACGTTATATTGTTCTTCGTGTCCAGTGATTTCTTGTTTTTTAATTTTCTTTCATTTGCAATGATCCATAGATGAATCCATATATGCCAACAGAGATAAATTCAATTATGCCATATTACCTGAACTGTATGTATACACTAATATGTTCAATGTTTCGCAGTGTCAGATGGGGAGATAATTACGTCAGGACCAGAACAATTACTTTGCAAACAGATTATTTATGCAGTGAGTATTGTGTACAAAGATGGCAAAAGTGGGGAGGACAACCAGCTCTCGGAAACAGTCTTGAAGTGCCTGCAAACAGCAGAGATTTCTGGCTTCACCAGCATTGCCTTGCCAGCCCTTGGCTCCAGTACACAGAGTTCCAACTTTCCACTAACTGAAAGCACATCTGTGGTAGTGAAGACATTGAAGACATATATGGAGACTCGCAGTCCTAGCAACATAAAAGCAATATACCTTTGTGCTCACAATTCAGACTGTGTTGAGGAGTTTTCTTTTGCCTTGCAAGATGTTTTGCCACACAACGTATATAATGATTCAAAAATAAAAAATAGAGGTAATACAGGTAAAAATTTAAAATAGTTTTGATATGTTAAAGGTACAAAATATTATGTTTTTTATACTTTTTCTAAAGACCATAAGTTTAAATTAATGCACACCAAACACTTTCACTAATACTTTCAATGTGTCGCAGTGTCACTTTCACAGCTATTAGAGATAGACCAATCACTTTACAATGAATACTTTTGCATTGTGGGTTCGAATTCATCAACTCTGTCATACAATTATGTTGTGTGCTTGTTCTTTGTTACAGTTCTACATTATCTAATAAGCTACACACACTCAACAGCAAGCAAGCAATGACACTGTGGAGGAGTAAATTTGCCTCTCCCTATTTTAAATTTAACTGTTATATAAATTGTTAAATTGTCAGAGTAACCCTATCTTGTGCACTCCATATGATCTATCTGTAATATTTTTCTCACCTTCATTCTTATATATTTCTAAATTCACTTTTATTTCTAGTTTTTTCCTTTCACGTTCCTTTTTTTTTCTAGTTCTCTTTCATGCTTGTCTTTTCTTTCTAGTTCATCTCTTTCCTTGGCATAGTCTATAGCTTCACGTCCTGCAAGGCCCAAGTCACTGGTTTCATTTTACCCCATCTCTATCAATCTCTTTCTATTTCTTTCAAAATCTTCCATTTAAATAACACGTCTATTAAGGTTACGCAACTAGCTGACTGGTAGTAATCGGACTGATTTTACAAAAGTATCTCACACACATTCAAATAACTGATAAAGTATAAATGTAGTTATTTATAATGCACAATCCATGTAAACAATATAATATCCAAACATCAATAATGGAAACTATGGTAATACATGTATCAATACAATATGCAAAATAATAACATTTCATCTAGGACAATGACATATGTTCAACAATGCAAATGTCAAAATCTCTGTAAATGCAAGCCAGAGAACATCAGTTCAAATACATGAAAACATCTCTTAATCTAATTGCAAACTCAAACTTATCAACATTCCAAATATATAAAATCATCTCTGAGTCAAATGACACACCATAAATCATATTTCAAAACTGCAAGAAAATATTTCTACATCCACTCATTCATTATCAGTTAAATAAGAGCAGCTAAAGATCAGCCTTTAAGACCAGACTTGACCTTAGACAAAATCAAAGTGATAAGAATAATGGATTTTCTAACAGGTCACTTTCTGACACCTTCTTGGTTAGATTTGTTATGAGCCATTATGAGATCATTGATCGCTTATAAATAGCCAGCCTCTTAGAACTGGTCGGCATCACTGGGTGAGTTGTTTATTAGCTTGGTTTTCTCACTTCAAGAAATTTCGACCATGAAAAATTCCACAAAGGATGACGTGGTAACCTTGCTCAGACTACCATTTAGCTAGGTTCTGGAGAATTCTGACCTCCTTATAATTCTTAAGGTGCAGTGCACGAGGTCTGCTTTCACTCTTTCTACATTAAATATTAGCATCATTACATCCGATAATTATAATTATTTCATGAATATTTGCAGGCATATTTGCTCTGTCACTGATAGATGGATAGACAGATAGATAGATAGACAAACAAAAACACATATAGTGAGACAGATAGATAGACAGATAGACAGGCAGGTAGTTAGGTAGAAAGACAGACCGACAGACGGACAGATAGATAGATATCATAGATCTATGAATATATCTTCTTCCTATCAAACTATCTATCTCTCTGCCTATCTGTCTATTCTAATCTAATCACTATTTGTGTGTGTGTAAATGTGTGTGTGCGTGCGCACTACCATCCTCTATATGTTTATTAGTCTGTCGACCTATCTGCTTATTTGGCTATCTATGTATTTATCTACCTGTTTATTTAGTTTAGTTTATTCATTAATGCTTTTGCTTATTCATGTTTCAATTCATTTTTCTATCTAGCATCCTGTCTTTTTTACGATATGTCTCTTAGCCCATTATGATTACATTTGTAGTCTTTAGAACGTCATCGTTCTGGGAGGGATCCTTCGAATACAGCATGCACGATCTGCGTGTCATGATCCGGCAAGCCGACATCACTGAGGAAAATGTAGATGCCATCGTAAATAGCACCAACGATAACCTGGATTTAAACATAGGTAACTTGTGATTGTACTTTTATTCAGTCCATAAGTGTTATTTTATATGACCTCACAGTCAATGCCTAAGCCATTTTTAATTGTAAATCATGTGTATAGTTATAATTCTAATTTGCTACATTCTTCTGGGATTCATTAGCACAATACTGATTTAATACAAAATGCGTATATTCTATAACCGTTGTATAAAGCTAAGCTAGAAATAATTAATTCCCATTTATTTTATATCTTTTTTTTTTTGTTGTTTCTTTAATTTAATTTCATTTCATTTTAATTTATTTTTTCGTAATAATCTAGGTACTTAGAACAGGGACCTGGTGAAAAATTCTATTTGTTTTATAAATACTTGTCAGTATTACCTGCATAATAGGTTTGATCTCTCTGTCAGAGCGAGCGTTTCCAGTCTTGGCTGATTTCGCACATGGATGACTGGAATGGGTGGAGGTGACGGTCTCATGACAACACTGTAATTCGCTGCTTACTTATTTGCAAGAGCAGTGAACTCAGCTGTGTGTCTTTTGAGTTCTCAGTCCTCGGACTTTTAACTTGAACATCCCTGCACGGTGTTGTTTATAGCATATAAATAATTCATGATTGAGGTTTTGTGCATACACAGTGGAGCACTTAGTTACCTTCTCATGTCTGGCTCTGTGACTGATTGCATTTTGTCATTGACTAGGTTTCGTTTGCTCCAGGTGATGTCCTTTGGAGTAATTTCCTCTTGTACAAAAGAAGAAGAAGAAGGTGATGGTGAGGATGGTGAGGATAATGGTGATGACGACGACGACGATGATGATGATGATGATGGTGATGATGATGATGATGATGATGATGATGATGATGATGATGATGATGATGATGATGATGATGATGATGATGATGATGATGATGAAAAAGAAAGAAGAAGAAGCAGAAGACCACGACGACCTTGACGAAGAAGGAGAAAGAAAGAAAGAAAGAAAGAAAGAAAGAAAGAAAGAAAGAAAGAAAGAAAGAAAGAAAGAAAGAAAGAAAGAAAGAAAGAAAGAAAGAAAGAAAGAAAGAAAGAAAGAAAGAAAGAAAGAAAGAAAGAAAGAAAGAAAGAAAGAAAGAAAGAAAGAAAGAAAGAAAAACAAGAAAAATAAGAAAAATAAGAAAAGGGAAAGAAGAGGAAGAAGGAAAAGAAAGAAGGAATAAAGAAGAAAGAAGAAGAAAGAAGAAGGTTTTCATTTCCATTCGGGTCAACAGGTGCTCGTGGGTGTTATTTTCTCTGGACAAGTATTCTTGACTGACTCAATAAAAAATTAAACTTGATTTGATTGATCGATTGCGAATTGTGCCCCTTCTCTATTGTGTGAGGTGGTGGAAGTGTTTTGGGGAAATTTTAAAAAAAAGAACAAGTAATTTTGCTGCATAGGTATACACAGTAATTTCGTCTTTTTTTATTTGGTATTTCTTTTCACTGTACAAACAGGAGCTGTATCTCGAGTACTGAAAGCTAAATGTGGTGCCGACTTAGAGAACGAATGCAGGAGAAAAGGTATGTGTGTTTTCCATTTGATTGAAATTAAGCAAGATTAGTGATGCCAAACCAAAACACAATAAAATGTTATAGTTCCAGATAGATAGATAAAATAGATAGATAGCTTAGATTAGATTAGATTAGAATAGATAGATAGATAGATAGATAGATAGATAGATAGATAGATAGATAGATAGATAGATAGATAGATAGATAGATAGATAGATAGATAGATAGATAGATAGATAGATAGATAGATAGATAGATAGATAGATAGATAGATAGATAGATAGATAGTGGTTGAGATTCATTGCTCTCTGCAACTCAAGGTATTTCATAATTTCAGTCTCTGAAATGCAAGCCAATGGAATTTGTTCAACGAACGCATTCAACCTGAAATGCAAGATTATTCTTCACGTGAGTTCCAGAATGTATCATGCAGACTTGGAGGGAGGAGTTAAAGCAATTCTTAAAGAAGCTGACAAATTTGACCTTCACTCGATTGCTTTTCCTGCCCTAGGTACAGGTCAGTTCTAATTGTATGAGTCTATTGTTTTCTCTATAAGTATTAAATATTGCAATAAGGTATTCTAGATAAACATTAAATAACCAAGTAAAGGAAGAAAAGAAGGGAAAGATTGGGAGAGTCATGCAGGAAGGATTGAAAAAGTCATATGAAAAGAAAGAAGCAAACGAAGTCCTTTCCCAACCTAAAAACAATAAATGAAAGGAAAGAAAGAGAGAACCAAGTTGAAAAGCAAATAAGCAAAGATTATGAAAATAAACCTGAAAGGATATCCTTATCTGTGAAAAGGAAACAAAAACTAAACATAACATAATAGTGAAAAATAAATCAACATGACCGAGAAAGAGATGCCATTTATTTCATCATTTCACTACCTTTTTAAGCTTAAAAGCTGATAAATCTCATATGTTATTGTCATATGTCCAGTCTACGTTTAATGACCCTGTCCTATTTTAGATTCTCGTTATCAATATTGGTTTATTGGATAATTCCTAACAATAGCGACAGACGGATTGCCTGACTTATCCTCCACGAAATGCCACAATATTCGGCCAATTATTCATGACACCTCACCAGATAAATCAGTTAACTTGCTTCAACTGATAATGTTATCTCCCCTTATTTATAAATTAAGATTTATGATTCTTTATCCCTTTATTTACAGCTCAGTCCCCCAATCAGTTGGATTTCTGGTTGGTTACAAACAATTATGTAACAACGGGTAAGATAACAATAAATGTAATAGCAATTAAATTAAAATAGAAGAAAAATGAACAATTATGATTCTCGACTAACAGAATGTACTATCGCGCAGCCCCAATAACTAACCACACACTGTCTCTGAGTTTGTGTCTTTATTGGTGCATTGACTTAACTTATTGTCCTTGGGACAGTTGAACATGTATCTTTGATTTTTCAATGTAGCCCTGATGTCACACAATGAATCTTCTAGCGGCCTCTCGTGGTCACTTACGACTTCTGGCATAGGCTGCGGACAGCACTCCAGTATAGAATTTCTTGAATTCAGTCGGTTCCTCTGGGCTGTAGATTCCCTGAACTCTAATTCTGATGTCAGCTGGTAGCTCAAGAGTTAGGACTCAAGACTGGCTGTAACAATTAATTATCATGTTACAGTAATGTGTGGCAATAACGATTATATGGGCTTTGTGGTGACAGCGATAATCACTCTTTACAATTCCACTAATTAGCTTTAGCTAATTCATAGTTTAAACTAATGAAAGTTTCAAATGAATAAATTTTTTGCAATATATCTTTCCTCCATTATAATAGAGTTATGATTATAATACAATTTAGCTAATGATTCATGCAATGCATGTTAGCTCGTTAGCTCTTCCATGATAACAATATACAGTCTAGAGAAATCAAACATGTTACCATTGTGTGTACTTAGTTCACGTTCATAAAAATGGTGGACGCGATTTTCCTTTTACCCATGGTCGATGGACACTCTGTATCAATGTCTGCACGTCTGACGAATTCGATTCATTCAGGCGCCTATATGAATGAATTGAGGTCAACTATGGCTTAGCGCTACATCACGGTATGGAAAGCAAATAGCCAAATATGGGTATCCAGCATCCATTTCTTGATTTGTCCTTCATCTCTGGCTTACTCTACATTTCCCTAACACGTAAACAACTTATTGCATCAGCAAGCTTAATCACTTAATGGAAGTCTACTCAATAATTATACAGATAGTAGAAACCGTTAATACAGTGAAGGATTAAAAATAATGAAAATGTGTATCAAATAGGAATAATTTGTTTAATATATTCTACAGCTATATATGTTTGTCCTTATTTTTATACTAAGAATGGAATAATACCAGAAATAAAAATGAATTGTTAAATAGAAGGGAAAGAACAAGATAAAATAATTTAGATTAAGCTGTACAAATTATTTATCCTTGAATAAAAAATATGTACAGTGGTGCCCAAACCGATGCCCGCGGGCGCCATGGCGCTACCGAGGCAATTATGGGCGCCTGCTAAGAGGTGTAAAATGGTGCAAACGAGGCTGTTTCATCTAACCTCTTTTCACTCATATTAGGTTCCATAAATTTTAATTTCAAATTTGAAAATTTGAGAAGTGATCTCAACAGTTGATCATCATTGAATCTGTGATGCCCAATTTATGAATGCTTTTACTTGCCAACTTGGGGTGGTTACATCGAATGAGAAGCCTCAATCAAGTAAGAAATGAAGAAGTGAAATTCAGATTGTGGACCTTTAAAATGATATTGTTCTAAACTCGCGTGCAACGGATGATAAGTTTTGGAATACGGTTTACCGAGAAAGGTTTTCAGTGTACACACCTTACAACATAAAATCCTATATCGATTCCATTTATCTATGTGGATCTCTGTTTTCAACGATGAATATAAGAGAATTTTAAAACAAAACTGATCTTGATTTAAAAATACCCATCTTCACGATTGTTTACAAACCTGGATATCAGTTTACTCTCGAAACTGCAAAACCTGGCGATAAAATGGTGTGCCAAACAAAAGACTGATTTATTACGAAAAGAACGTAAATTAATAATATTTTCTCCATTCAGGTCCCATGTGCATTTATAATAATTAAAACGTGCTTATTCTTTTTGTCTTTCTTTGTGTATTGAGAACCGCATACAAATAACAATAAAACTTGTTTGTTTATTTAATAATTATGTTTGCGTATTAAAATCCAGATCCACATACAAATACAAGGAATACTTTTAATTAACCATAACTGGCATTCTGTTTTAACGTTAGAATAATAAATATATTTCGACCTCTAGTTAAACAACACTATCCTTTGTAATAAATAAAGAAGGAAAATGCATTTTATAACATTTATTTTGCATATAGTCACATTTTCTTAGACAAGTTTAAATGTTTCAGGTTTTCACCATGTAACGCCAGAGGAATCAGCAAAAGCAATGTTCCGAGCACTGGTCAGTTTCTGCAAAGGCAAGAGAGAAACTCTGAATGAAGTGCGGGTGATACTCTTTGATAATTCAACAGTCGCTCCATTTGTCTCCGCAATACAAGCTCATATTGCAAAGCTAACATCCGGAAAACGTGGAATTGGAAAATTATTTAAAAGTAATTCTGAATATTTCTAATGTAACTCGTTTTTCTTTCACTGTCTCAATGCATAACTGGTACATTATTATGTAATATATCGTACAGTACTCACTGTGGTCTGAAGTGGATGAAAAGTATCAACGAAAAAAGGTGCGCTCTCTGCAAAATTCAAATTAAGGTAGAACTATACTTCAGGATATGTCATCTCTAAACTACTTTCTCCCCATATACACATTCTCAACTTACAATATCAAGGTATTGTCAAATGTTGTACTATTATGGTTGGTTGATGTATACGATCAAAGGTGTCTAAACAATAGCAATGTATTGTCAAATGTTGTACTATTATAGTTGGTTGATGTATACGATCATTGTAGATCTTAAACGTGTCTGCATACGTCATTTCATGTAGAGTTAAGAAGAGACAGGTATGCATTGTGGTTACATGTAGAAATATCAGTTTCAGGAAAAACAGAGAGAACCACACCTGGAGGGATAACAATGGTTAACACTCTTCATCAGGTGGCTAGACTCCACGTTTATGCTGTGGACAAGAGCGATGTCCAGATACTTTTGGATGACGTTGCTTTAGTCCAGCCAAGTCAGTCAGTGGTAGGTGTTAATGAATCATCATACAGATCTGCAAAAAGGACATCAGAAATTGTGAACGCTGTAACGTATATCTCATTGGTCAGGATTTATATATAAAATTAAAAGTTTGTGGATCTGGCAAGGACTGTACAGCAGAACACAAAAATATTGTACTCTATGTGTTCGTACGCAATGCGTCGTGGCAGAGATATTTTTTCTTTTTCTTTTCTGACATTTAGATCTGTTGCTAGCCATCACTTTGGTTTAAAATGTACTCAAATTAAGTAAGTGTACGGTAATATTTTAGTATAATTATTATGTATATATTGTCATATGAAAAGAAGGAATTAATTGTTATAACATTCGATCACCGTATTCTTATGGAAATTATAGTCATTGATTTATAATACAATTCAAAAGTTTAATCCAAATTTTGCAGAATTATTCAGATAAAAGAACAATTTTTATTAACATTTGGACTTGTTGACAATCCTACCCACAGACCTAAGTAGACCAAACAATAAAAACCAGCCTTATGTCGACCCATAGCATTAGGCAGACACATATGTGGTTTGCCTATGTCTTGTACTATTTATTTGTATAAATAAAACCTCATTTTGCCACTTTTCTCTCTTTCTATTATCTTAATTGTAGTTCCCTTGACATATTTCATATTTAAATAATTTTTGCCTGTGTAGAGAGTGTGTGCAAACTAATTTCAGATTAAAATTGAAAGAGTAATGATAATTGTTAAAATTAAGATTGAAAATTTGTTCACTATACCTAGCTGGCAGTTAGAAGAACGCAATGTATAATGTAATGCTGAGTTTTCAATGTAATCTCCATTTTTTTTGTTATTTAGAAATTAATTATGTACGGAGAATTCCACTGTCTCACAAATCTCAATAACAACAAATTCCCGATCAAAGCCTACTTAATCCATTTGGGATGATGGGGTTGTATCAATAATGTCTTAGTAACATTAAAAATGCACACATCATATTTTATTGCCTTGTTTGTATTGGGCTTCCTGCCTGCATATTCGTTCAAAATGGCGTCGTGGCGTTCATTGCAATGTCATCTGTCACGATTCTCTCTGTAAATGTCCATGTGACTCTTTGACCATTTACATATGTGATAAGCGAGAGTACTCACTGGGAGAGCCTCATCATGTATATTTATGCGACAAAGATCTTTCATGAGCTTTAAACTTTTAATAATAAAATAATACTTCTACAAGGTTTTGTTTTACTATATATGATAAATGATATGTTCGAAAACTTCTTGAGTATTAGCTGTGGAATTCTATTGATTATATACTATGCATGTATTTGATATGACTCCTTTTCAGTTGATCTTTAACTTAAATTTTAAAATAAGTTTTTATGACGGCTTTTGAATAGTTACATATCATTTTTTGTTAACTAATCAAAACTGTAATAATGTAACTGATATGTAAACATGGCAGATGACTGATCCTCAGAAGAGAGGAATAACATTGCCTGTAGAACAGAATATTGACGGCATCGCCTGCCAGGTCAAGAGTAAAAGTGAGTCCACATATTAATGTTGTAACACTATGAGAGCGAATGTTAAATTGTACAGATTTATTTATTTATTTATTGACAGTTACAGTGAAATAAATAAAAAACTAAATGCTAAAACAGACTTTCAAAATTACGTTGTAATTTTTTTCTAATAAAAATTAAGTTTAAGAAATGTTAAGAAATGAAATGTCTAGAAAAAATATATTTTATTTTCAAAATTAAGCTAGCATTATTTGTTTTGTTGAGAACAAACGAAATACTATCAATAATCAATGTAAAACTGGAAAAACAGTTAAATATATTTCCAAGAACAAAGGAAAAGTCACTTCAGCACTGAAAACTTAAGTTCAAGTTAGCTACACTAATGAATATTACAACTAAAGATAACATTTTCGAATAATAAATTCACGGTATTTATTTATGATACTATTCTATAAAATTGAGTAATGTTTATCGTTAACACAAAACTGTTGAGCATCGTGTATTACATTCAAATTAAATATGATTATTTTATTTCAACTAGTAGTGTTTCATTTTTAATTTTAGATCTTGCCATTAATGAACACTATGAACAAGAATCTTTTTAGTTTTGTAATGCATTTGTTGGGGTGTTTTTTTAAGGATAACACATATTCTAGCTTGTCCTTTTAAAATATTATGAAACATTTACTCATGATTGCAAATGATCAGTAAAAATATAAAACACTGACGAATTTATATTATATTTCCTTATATTTTATCTTTTTCTTACAGCTTTATCAGCAGTAATATATATGCCAACATTTTGGGTTGACCACAGTCCAGAGGAGAAAGTGAAAAAATGTCCTCTGTTGACGTCTGATGACGAATACAAAAAGGTCGAAAAGAACTTCAGGGCGTCACTTAGAAACACAAAGATAAAGATTGTGACTGTAAGATTTACAATCTCTTCTATCTCATATTTTAAGGTTCTTTGTAAATAATTAGTGTAAGTATAATAAACATACAATATCGTATTAACACATGTTAATGAATCAACTTATACACGGAATCGAAATTCTGGAATAATGAAAAATAAGGTTAAATCAATGGAATTGTACACATACATTAACAGTTGGGAACATACTTTGCAGTAAAATGTATCATACACATTTGATGCCGATTTGTTGTGAATTAATATGAAAGCACTTTGACGTTTTTTGCTTTCTATTTGACAGTTTACGCAGATAAGGTAATATTACCTAGGAAAATATAGATATCTTGTTGTGCAAACAGATTGAAAGAATTCAGAATCCTGACCTTTATACACATTATATGATCAAGAAAAACCAAATGGAGAGTCAAAATGCTGACATCCCCGGAATTCCAAACGAAAGGATTTTATGGCATGGAACTGATATGAAAGCCATTCCCAGTATCAACCATCACGGATTCAACCGCGGTTACTGCGGAAAAAATGGTAATTGGATTGTGGGCTAGTTAGTTTTTATATTTTATAGCTGGGCAATATTCATTGTTTTGTGTATTGTATTACATACCTTGATGTTCACAGTAATCACGAGATGTTTTACTTTTCTGGAGACAATTGGTGATATTGTGATATTTACTAGCTTTAGCTTATATTCTGGTTCAAAGTTTATACGGCTTACTTTCATCATTTGATATCACATTTATAACTTCTATTTTCTTCTTTATACGCAAATAATTCGTAGAATTTGCATATGAATAATGTTTATAATATCATTCACAGAGAACTTTACATGTAGAATGTCGGAGCGAGGGGAGTGGTAAGTATGAAAATAGAAATTTCTTGTAAATTAACGTGCAATAACATAGTTTATTAAATTTGTATCGAATCTGGGCAGCTGTAGTGCTTGGAGGAATCAAACTTTGTTGTGTGACGTACTGCAATACAGAGAATTATATAGTGCCCACTAAAGTATGACGTCCTAAAGGGCAAAAGACTATATAGTGCCCACTAAAGTGTGACGTCCTAAAAGGCAAAAGACTATAATAGTACCCACTAAAGTGTGACGTCTTAAAAGGCAAAAGACTATATAATGCCAACTAACGTGTGAGGTCTTAAAGGGCAGAAGACTATAAGTGCCCTCTAAAGTGCGACGTCCTAAAGGGCAAAAGACTATATAATGCCAACTAACGTGTGAGGTCTTAAAGGGCAGAAGACTATAAGTGCCCTCTAAAGTGCGACGTCCTAAATGGCAAAAGACTATACAGTGTCCACTAAAAATGTAACGTCCTAAAGGACAGAAGGCTATATAGTGTCCACTAAAATGTGACGTCCTAAAGGGCAAAAGACTATACAGTGTCCACTAAAATGTAACGTCCTAAAGGGCAAAAGACTATACAGTGTCCACTAAAATGTGACGTCCTAAAGGACAGAAGGCTATATAGTGTCCACCCAAGTCAACGAAATAGTGACAAAGCTAAAGGTTCATTAAAGTGCAGTAAACTGGAATGGATAAACAATATTTAATTTTGAATATTAACAAAATATTTAGCCTGCTAATTTCAACGAGAGAATATTTGAAGGAACAGTTCTGAAATAATTTTAGTCTGTCTAGCCTGATGTTCTGACACAAGATCTGAACACATGAATAAAATAGCCAAGAAAGAGAAACGAAGCCATGTGGTAAATATATGTTAAGCTGAATAAATAAAACATTTGCAAATCTACCATTTAATGAACACACTGATTTGATTGCCTTTAAATAAAAGTAATAGCCAATACGTATACATTTGAATGAGTAGTTTATATTTTTCAAACATTAGCTAGCAACATTGTGTCTGTATATTAATGTGTATCGGTGTGGCATTATATAAACAATAACATATTTTATTTTGTAAACAAAGCACTAATTTGGAACTTTCATGGGTTTATTTCAGCCACATTGTTTGGAGAAGGCGTATATTTTGCTATAGATTCTGAATATTCAACAAATCCTAAATACTCTCCTAAGGACGACGCTGGAAAACGATACATCTACCAGTGCAAAGTTCTTACTGGCCAAGCGACGAAAGGAGAAGTTGGTCTTAAGGTCCTGCCCTCAAGATCAGGAGTAATTTTGTATGACTCTGCTACTAACAGCTTGGAAAGGCCGACGCTCTACGTCATTTTTAATGACAACCAGGCCTACCCTGAGTACCTGATCACATTTACAGACAAGGAATAGTCAAACATGCGTTCTGCTCTTGGTGGCACTCGGCGTTTTAAAAATTGGCAAAGTCTGTTGTCACTTGTGTCAATCAATTAAGAATAAATGTATCTGTGTGATTTTACTGATGTCTCACAAACTCCTTAATAACCACACAGTTTGATGCTAAGTCTCATTATTTCTAAAGAGGAAAACTGCTCAATATTTCTGTATCGTCATACGTATAAAGATTTTAACGCTTGGCATTTTTCTAAAGTTGTAATCATTATCAACGTACAGTGTATTCTGTTTTAATGAGACGTATCTATGAATCATTACATATATATATATTGAATGTAAGCTTGTATTAAAGATAAAATATTGACAACTTCAAGAGGCACTTTTATGAAACATTATATTAAATGTAAACTGGTATTAAAGATAAAATATAGATAACTTCATGGGACGCATTTATGAAGCATTATATTAAATGTAAACTGGTATTAAAGATAAAATATAGATAACTTCATGGGACGCATTTATGAAACGTTATATTTAAAATAAATGGTATTAAAGATAAAATATATTTAGATGAAATGGGGTTCATGTATTTTTTCCTTTGATTTCTTCTAATTTTATAAACGTGTATGTCGCCACCCACCTCCTCTCTGGCAAGGGGAGGGTGGTGGCTTGTCGACGCCACGTAGGACTTGCATAAAGAGTATTACAAATCTGCACACAGAATACCAAGATGGTTGTTTGGCTCGAATTTTATTCTGCGTGTAGGTTACGTATTGCCGACATGTTTGCATGTGTGCTTGCATACAGGTAGGGGTGAAGTGTAGACGACACAGACGACACAACGTATAACAACGACAGCAACCACTCTTTCAAAACCATAGACAGGAGAAAGCCTCAATGTCAGAGTATGAATTCAAATTTATTGGTCTATGGGTTTCCTCTCACACGTTGGTTAGTCAGTCAGCCATCTACATTCGCACCCATGGAAAACCGGGGAGAAAGAAAGAAAGAATGATGAATGGTGAAATAAAATAAAAGAAATACAAAATTCAATTTATCCATGCCGTAGTACTTCTAGTTACATTTAAGCATTATTTATCATAAAATAGCAATCGGTATTTATAAGTTCTGGTGCCACTGCTCTTATAACAAAGTTCAATAATTCAATAATAAACAAATGTCATTTGACTTGTAAGTCTTCTTCAATCAGTTCCATCAATAGTATCTTATATTAATCTTAAAGCCATCCTTTACTTATATACAGTGATTTAAACTTAAGGTTTATTTCTAATTTTTAGTTTAAGGCTTAGTTAAGATTCTAGCTTTTAGTTTTAGGTTTATGTTTATATTTATGTGCTCTGAGATTTCCCTAATTAGAATTTTCTTTTACTCAGATGGGTATTGTCATTTTCTCCTTGTTCTCTGCTCTCAAAGTTACCATAACTTTCTTCTTGTTCTCTGCTCACATAATCACCGTTACTTTCTTCTTGTGCTGGGCTCACGTAATTATCGTAACTCTCCTTGTGCTGGGGGGTTTTGATAATACACAAAAACACCTTCGACGTCTTGACCTGGCCGTCCTCACTGCTATGACGGCTGCTACAATTTCACGCTCCCGTGCGCTTCTCGTTAGGCCTAATTTCTCAACTCTTGTTACGCTCTATCTTCTCCCTTCTTCTCTTCAATTTCTCCTCATTTCATCTCGTCTCTTCTCTTAACTTCGTTTCTCATCTCTTCTCTTCTCTTCTTCGTTTCTCCTCTTCTCTCACGTTTCTCATTTCTTCTCTTCTCTTTACGTAACGGCCAACCTTGCCGTTCTTCAGCGGTATGCCACATGCATGACCGCTACTGCTTCCAACGATAGTTACTACCATTATGTAACATCACGTTCTGTAACATATCCCGAGTACCGTGACATTAGACTTCCATCAGGAATCTACCTCTGGATGGAAAATAATCAATCACCTGCGGTCTTTGCACAGAGTCTTTGAAAACCTGAGATGACTGTCTGGTTTGATTGGTCCATCTTAAACTGCAGCGGCCTTGACGGTGCGCTTTCAAATACAGCCGGGTAGACATCTGGCACTCTGTTACAGTGTCCAAGAACTCTCTTTCTGTTTGCCTCGCAGAATCAAAGAGATTTTCCTGATACAAGAAAGCAGGGAGAAACTACCTCTACAACACGCTACATTTTCGACGTTTCTCGTTCGTCTCTGGCTCTGTATCCTCTTTTATACACAAAGTTCTTGCACATCACTTTCTCTGAGCTGACTGGAACACACCCCCTCCAGCACACATGCTATCCCCCATCCGGCACTGCCCTGTACAACCAGCACCGTGTATGTGCTGACGAATATTCTCTGATCATTCTGGCCACACTCTGGCCATCCAATGCCAGTATCAAGTTCCCAGCTGGCACCTGTGATTTACGTATCCATTTGACCTACCTAGCTAACTCAGAGCACACACTACATCTCAGAGCAACAGTCCTACTCCTATTTTATTTTAAAACTACAGTTACTATGGCAACTCATGGCCACCTGGCAAGCCATACATTAACTCTCAGCAAGAAATGGTTGTACACACAAACCCACCTTTTTAACTTAGTAATACAAATATTAACTTTCCAATAATCTCAAATTCTATTTCAATAGTACTTTCATAAAACAATAGTAATTTCACAATAACAATATCAACTTACTACCAAACATTTTATAGTGGTGATTCTTAAAAGTTGTTTACATTTCCAAAACTCAGAGCTTGCCTTTTCACGGACAAAATTGGCAGTCCCAGCGCCTTCTCACATACTCCCTACACTGGCCGCCATGTACTCTATACTGACACAGATTTATGGGCATGGGTCCTAACCACAGAGGGTCAGTCTCGCAAGTTAATTATACTTTTCCCATTCTCCGGCATGAAAAGCTAGAGTTTCTGACTTAGTTTTCACTGTTGTTGACAAAATGGTCATTTTCACCCCTGTCCCTCTTTCAATTAACTTAGCTGTTTCGTTAATAGTTTAGAGTTAGAAAAATACTTAGAGGGAGAGAAAAATTTTTTATTAATATTCCCTCATTTTTCGTGACAGTGTATCTTGTGGTAAATGCATCTTCTTGTTGGAAAACATGCATGAATTAATATTTATAAATAAATACATTAATCCTACAACGTAGGGGCAATAATTATCAAAGTGTAGGCAGAATGTCTCCCGAGTTGTCTCCAGCTTTGTCAGTCCGATGTACGAAAAGATAAGATTAATATCGACACCAAGGTGTTAACTGGCACTTGCTTATTAAAGACCTGTAACCAACTAATCGTACTTTGAATAAGTCTGTATTACTCATTAAATGATTCGCGGTCGAAATAAATATGATTATTTTATTTTTGTTGCTTATTAGAAATGTTATATTTATATGTTGTGTTTTATTTTCTTTTAAGTTGTAAAAATTATTACTAGTAACGCGTCCTTTCAGAGAAGAGTTTGCGACTGCAAGATTTGGACAAACGAGCCAACAGTATTACTTTCAAATAAATTAACAAATTGATTATTACTTTAATTTCTAATCCATTTACAATCACTTGATCAAAAATGCAAATTTTCAGTTAAATACAATATTAAGCATTCATCTATCAAATGAATCATACATAACGCATTCACAGCATACAGTCAAACACAAAGATACACATGCAATATACTCATAACGAATACACAGCATACAATCAAACACAAAGATACACATGCAATATACTCATAGCGCATACACAGCATACAGTCAAACACCAAGATACGCATGCATTGCACACACATTCACGTACACTGTTCTAGTTAACAACAGTAAGACATTATTTTCCAGTAGCAATCGTGTCTAATCTCAAACTGAAAATATCGGTACACAAAGGCCTATCAGTCTCGGCTATTTCGAATCACCTAGTATATAGCTTGACATGTGACAAAGCAACAAGCAAAGGACTTATATCTCTTGCCATGTGACTTAATGTCACATAAATGGACATCATCCACATTCATGATACATGCACACCATCCTTCAAGAGAAATAATGAACTAGACGTTTACTTTTAATGACATTCCTTACGAGGTTTGTGTGACATGGATGGACTATGCTACGTGCTATAACTAAGTTACATTGATTTGTTTGTCTCTGATCTTGTGCTCTATTATTGTCACATTGATTTGTTTCTCTTTGACCTTGTGCTCTATTATTGTTACATTGATTTGTTTCTCTTTGACCTTGTGCTCTATTATGTATTAGATTTATTATGTGTTAGTGAAAGAGCGCGATCTGGTCCTTTCGTTATCGCTCAACACTTGACCTACTTTGGCAAAGCATATAATGTAGATTAATGTACCAAGATTTTTTTTAAAGCAGCAAATCACAAAATGGAGGCTGTGCTGTCATCAAAATCGGAAGTTGATCACGTTAAATCACAATACGTACATACACATAAGCACTTTGAGATGCACACACAAACACAAACAAATATATGTTTGTATGATGCACTGTCTCTGTGTGAATTTAAAATATTATTACATTCCAGCATTTGTTTAAAGACCTGTCTCAGCATGAAGATTTAAAGGTTGTTAGTTTCAACGTTACACCTATGGTGGCGACAGACTGGCTGCCAGATCCACCCTCCATCTCCATAAATTAATTCTCAGGGTTTAGATATTAATTATAGTGGCAAATGAATATGTGAACTTTTGCATTAATGATAAATATGCGAGGACACATGAAGAATTCCAGGAACGAAATTCATTCGCGTGAGCATCGAATCAACGCAGTTCATATTCTTGTATCATGTACAGCCGACATTTGGCTCAAAAATTAAGTTATCTGTATTACTTAATCCCATAGAGAGACAATTACAGGCCTCTCGATTAATAACCAAATACCCTAATTACACCTTTGAACTGTTAGATAAAAATACAAATAAAACTTCAACAAGGAGACTTTGAAATGACATTAATATATAACATTGATACACGTGTCTATGATAAACACGCTTTCTTACTTCTGGAACTTGATCACTTTTCATAATGAAGACTGGAACTTAATCTATTTCACTTTTCATAATGAAGACTGGAACTTAATCTAGATTACATTTCATGTTGAAAACAGGAGCTTAATCTAGAATACATTTCATGATCAAAACTCGAGCTTAACGTTCGATTGCCCTGATGTCAATACACCTCTTCCCGATGGATCTGTCAACATTTTGATGCCTACGTATCTTAATTTGAACAAAACTGTGTTATATAAACCGGAATACAAGTTTGTTTTTAACTACTGCCTTGCTGGGTATGCACACAACAACCAGAAATATAACTTTTTAACTTTTCTGAATTACAATTTAACACTCACAGGTTTCCAAAAGAATAAAAGTAGCTTTCACTCATACTGTAATTTTTATAATGTGTTCCTCGAAGTTTCATTGGAAACTTTCCATAGTTTATTAAACATGTCTGTATTCCATGATTACAGTAAACATTTTAGAGTATGACCGTGTGCAAAGATTGTATAGTACAAAAGTACTCTTAATTATCTTTACTGAAAGTGTTAAAGTCTAAGATTGTGAATTGTATAGCACAAAAGTACTCTTAATTATCTTTAATGAAAGTGTTAAGTACTGATATAGAGAAGTAACATTCTGGAAGCTATTATGTTCGATTAAGACCGACTGTTTATACGAAAGAAGAAATAGCTACCTTTTCACTGCTTATTTCTCTAACGGAGCATTTTCAGAAATAACTTCAACACTTCAAACTTTCCAAACACGATCCAGACTACGACAGTTAAATATTTGAACGCGGAGTATATTTAACCATCACTGTTGATAACCACAACACTAACACCATCACCATCAGTAGTACGTGAGAGAATATAAGCACAGGTGCAGCCACTACAACACGCTTTGTACGTCTAAATGTTACAATACGAGTACCTTGTCAGGGTCTACTGAAGAACAGAAATATAACTTTACTTTAGACGACTAAATGTTACAATACGAGTACTTTGTGGGTATACTGAAGGACAGATATATTGTTATCAATAATACGTGCGATATGTGTGTGCAACATTACAGAAGAAATATAAATACCCTCAACAAGGAAGTTGTGTCAGTCATTTGAAAGTCAATGAATCTAGGGGATACTATTTAGATGGCAAGTTTAAAATTATATCCTGAAAGGTTGGCATTCATTATGACGTGAAGATAGGGGTCTCTTCAACTGGGAGATCGGGAACTGCAACAACAATGGAAAACACTGGTAAGTTTGGATACAAAGGAAACACTGGTAAATGTGGATACAATAGAAAACAATAGTAAGAGTGGATACTGCAACAATGTAATACACTGGTTAAGGTGGTTACAACAATGGATAAAATGGTAAGTGTGAAAACAGCAACAATGGAGCACACTAGTGAGTGTGGATACAACAACAAGGGGAAAAGTGGTAAGTGTGGATAGATGCAACAGTCGTTTCAGGCTCGCAGACTTTATGTTAATGTTGACCACATTGTGTATTTATTTACATAAGCTGTAATTTCCCTGTTTAATATTTAGCATCTTAAATATTTAACAGAAGCCATTAAAAGGTTGCTTTCCCCTTGCCAAACCAGTTGTAATCAGATTCTTCGTCTCTTCATTTCCTGTCACATTGTACACAGATCGTGCGTTTGGAATCCGTTTTGAATGAGAAAATATCCCTCAAAAGATCCTAATAATTTCTAGTTATAAAGTGAATGTACATAAATTATTTTGAATCATCTACATTATATATTCATACGTCTTTATCGAATTATTTGTAAACACAGTCAATCGTGTACATACAAATACACACATACACATACACACACACACACACACACACACACACACACACACTTTCATCAAACGTTTAGACTGAGAAAATAACTACAGGTATAAAATTATAACACATTATCAAAGAATTATTATATTAATTTCTGTTGAGTAACCGAATACATGAATGGTGCTTTTATGCTGGTCATGGAATAAATGACGATAACATTGTATTCTTTCTAATGCCTATGTAATAATATTTTTGTGAATCAAACTATAAATATTATACTATTTAATCTTACTCGTAATATAATCATTCGAATAAACGCTTAAATTCCAGTAAAACACCCATATACTCAAATCATTGCATTTTCATTTTCTTATATTTCATCCCAGATGGATTGTGAACCATAAATTTAGACAATTAACGATGTGATTATAGCTGCGATTAAAGGTATTCCTATCCTATAATAAATATATATTACAGTCGAAAATAAACAGTATTGTAAATATAATACTAGTTTACAAATCTATTTCAGTACCAGTTTGAGTGTATCATTTGTGCATTTGTTATTCTAGCAAAAGACGTCACGATACGGGCACGATCGACAAGGAGAAATCGACAAACAATCAAAATCACAATATGTGAAGGAGACATAGCAAAGCAAGAGGTAAAAGGAAATTTCAACTTTGTTTTAATGTCTCAGTGACAAGAACGCATTTGTTTCTTTAAAAACGTCAATTAACTTTTAGACTATCTAATGTTCAACTGTAAGGAACATGTACAAAACTCATTCACATCATATCAAGTATATAATGTTCAATGTCCTAATGTGAAGAACATACATAAGCCTCATCCACCTTATCATTCAATCAAAATGAGAGTTCTTTTAAGCCTAATTTTGGTGTTTGCCCGTTTGCTGGTTAAAATGAATGAAATACTTTAATTTTATATGCACAGTTCGCAGTGAGAAGCATATGTGTATATTTTATAGTCATTTAATATAATATTCATATTTTCATTGTGATTTCATTATTACTGTTATTGATGATGATAACGATGATGATGATGATGATGACGACGATGATGATAGTGATGG